>JAPDSC010109788.1:0-18468 GCA_026290005.1 Latrodectus geometricus
AGTTTTATACTCCCTAATTCCGTTAAAGTAATATCATCTTTTTTTTTAAAATCTGTACATCTTTTGGCAATTTTAATTGCTTGCATTTATTTTTTATCAAAGAAATGGAGTAAAACAATAATACCTTAAAAAGAAGTAAAAGTTGAAAAATGAAAATTTTTAGTTACAAAAAATGAAACTTGCAATTAAATAATGCTTAGGATTTTTAATCTCTATTTTTTTTTATTATTTTCCTATTTTTTTTACCTATTTTTTATTATTTATTTTAGCAGTTTGTTTTTATCATGAAATAAAATAAAATAAACCCATTTAAAAAGAAGTGAGATTGGAAAATTAATTTTTTATGTTAGAAAATGATGATGGAACTTTTGTTACTAAATAATAATTAAATTTTTTTTTCCTTTTTCTAATCTTAATTTTTTTTAATTATCACGTCTACTCAAAATTTTATTCGCATGCAATTATTTTATCATAAAAGAAACAATTCACTTATAAAGAAACGAAAATTGAAAAAGATAAACTTATCAATTGCAAAATAATGTGGAAACATTTATGACAAAGAATGAATGATTAAACATTTTTTATTCCTAAAGGCTGAAGCACAAAAACGAGAATGGAACAAATCATAACAACGGAAACTATTCCAGCAATACAATTAAAAAAATTCCGGCGGTGGCAATAAATTATCGCTCCAATTTTTTTTTTTTTTTTTACATTTCAATACCTTGAATAAGATCTGAAACTTTGTCAGGAATGATTTCCAAAGACTCCTTCCATTTCCTTCATAATAAGCGTAATTAAAATATTAACAATCGTATTCTAAGGATTTAAAGATAAGAATTAAACTATATCAACAAAAAATAATTCATTAGGTTTAGGTGTTATTATTTCTATATTTTTCATTTTTTAATTTCATATATGATAGATTTCAGAAACAAAGGTTGTAATAGTATAAAATTTCGAGTTCCTTTTCGATTTATCATTGACCCCCAATAAATCTCTGGAATACTATAGACCCTTTTTAAGCTCCCATAGGTCTGTTGTGGATCCATTTCTGATCTTGAAGCATCAGTATCTCCATGGAAACTCAAAAGGCAAGCAGGTGTTATTTGCACATAGATACATTTTTGTTGCAACGGGTCTGGCATTCTCAGTAAAAACGATAACAACATTCAGACATGAAAGAAAGACTTAATGTCTGAAAGACAGATGAAAAATAGTCTATATTCTTAGAATATCAGGTACATCTTAAAAAGAAGCAATGAAACATCACATGCTGAAACTGTACCTCACTTTACTGTCAAGATGTTGCATGGGGTGAAGTGGTGGAACTACGTTATAACCTATGGTTGTACCGATTACAGTACTATTTCTATATCTTTTTTAGATAGGACTTTATAAGGATATTATTTATGCAATAAATTTGCATGACTGGGTTCCCACTTTTATGTTCCTGATTCCTGTACGATATTTATCAAAGTAGCTGTTGTGTTTTCCGGATTTCTTCTCTTGCAATATATAATTACTAGTCATTGAGCTTGAAAAAATTTTTGATGTAAATTGTTTTCCTCATAATAAGCTATGAGAGCAACCTTGAGATCAATTTATCTATATCATGTTGTCAGTGTAATACGCTTAAATTGAAATTCTCCTGTTATATAAAAAAACAAAATCATTGAACAAATCGCAAAAAAAGCGATTTGTTTGTACAGCTAGAAATATTTTTAGTGTTTTTCCTTCATTTTGAGAAAGGGGGTCACGCAATTTTCGTCTGAGTAATAATAAGAAGAGTCACATGTATTTTAGCTGAGGAAAAATATATTTGCTTGTATAAAAATTCGGATGTTTACAAAACATTTATTTTATCACTAAACAAAGAAAAATTAAAATTTTAAAAACAAAAGGCAGCTGATTAAATATTCCAAATGAAATATATGTAAAGATATGCGTGGGATAGTTCTTCACGAATACCTAAATGATCATAGTTGTAAATTTTCGTTATATGTTGTTATATGCAGTTCATTTTTTATCAAAACCTTGATGTGTTACGAGGATATGATTGCAACAATAAAATGATGAAAAATATGTACATAATTATATAAAATTGTTCTGCCGTTTAAAAGTTAACCTTGGAAATCATTTATGGAAATAATTTCCTTCAAATGATGCATTGCAGTAGACTTGTAATATAAAGGCATCCCTCTCAGCCATTTTAAAATTTAATCAGGTATTTCTCTAATATCTTATATACTATTTTTGGTTGATAGTTTTTCCTGTCGAATTTTTACTCAGAAAATAGAGCCATTTAATTGAAATTTTTAAAAAATAGGGACTTCGAATTTAAAAATTTTCTTATTTTTATCACAATTTGTAGAAATTGATGATGAAAAAAATAGTTTTCGTGTAAATATCAAGTTAGATTAGTTTACTAATATTTTTTGCAGCTTTTTTTTACTGTCTGAAGCTGCTAAACTCAACTAATCACCTCATGATTTTGAGCCATGGTTCAGTAACGAGTTCGACATCTGATCTGGAACCATTTTCTATTTGTCACATCTGTGCACGGATCTTGCTTAATTTTTAATATATATTGGCTTATGTGCCCCATGGTTCCAATGGATCTAATACTAAGCCCGCTGTTTTCTGGGTAAAGCTACACATTTCCTCTCCAGGGTAGCTTGACACTCAAGCCATTGCCAATTAATTATTGTGTAACTTTAGCACAACATAAATAACAAACAGAATTTCAAAACATTGGAATTAACGGACATTCCTTAAAAAAGGAAAGCATTCTTATGATTTTTGTGATAAGTTTCTGGTTGTCTATTTCTGCCAACCGAAGTTACTAAACACAGCCAATAATTTTGAACCCTGGTCAAGAGATAGGTCGACATTTTTTTTTCTATGCCCTGTCATTGACCTTATTTCTTTTTAGAGCGATTGTATTCAGTTAGAAGGCTGTTGGCTCTGGATCAGAAAAGCAATGATTTCTTTTCTACAGACTATCATGACTTCAAATCAATATTTTTAAACTAATAAACATTTTAAATATACATGAAACATTTTGTAACTGCGATTATTTATTTTATTTTTCTATTTTTATTGGGCATTTTTTATCGCGTTTATTACTAGCTACTCATTTTTATTGTCTGAAATCGCTACATTAATAGCTTTGTCATTGTCAGCCTTAGTAAAGTGATGAAATCTACACTTGAATTGTGGACCGCCTCTTCTAATTACGATACGTCATTAAAAGGAATTTTGAGCCTATGGAATGTTTAATATGCATAGTCCCTTTAAATAAAGTTTTTGACAGGATCTAACAAGTAATTCTATGTTAAAAATATAAGAGCGAGCTTTTTTTCATATGAGTACCATGGCCTAAAGGAACTCGTGGTAACGAAATTGGGTCTTGTTTTACTGTTTACCTTTAAAATGTTATAAATTCAAAATTAGTTTACAAGCATCATTCTTCGATTTATAAAAATTTATTTTATTTGTGTTTTATATAATCTTATTCTCGCCATATATGTTTTCCTTTAATAGCTATGACACACCATATTTTACGCTATAATGATTTGATAGCTTCACTGACAGAGCTCCATTAAGTGATCATTATTTACCGATATGGTTGAGAAAACGCCAACTGTTTTAAATTTCTAGTTGAATATTTACTTGCAATGAATATTTAATCATTTGCTTTTTGGCATCTTTTATCTGTTAAATCAGCTTTTTGTGGCACGTTCTTCTCATTGTCTTGTAATTTGTAGATTGTCATCAAGCAATCTTTAAGAGTTCGAAATATGATGGATTTAAGCGTTTCGCAATACCTTATTTTAAAATTATTAAGGACATTATTGTTTTTCCTATAAATATGTTAAAAGTAATTGGAGTCATGGGGCATTCTCATTCTAAAATTATCGGTCATCTATAACAAATTCAAAAAAATGTTCTCTGTGTTTGATGATAGCTTAACAGATTTTAGGATACAAATTATACGAGACGGACTCATTATTTTCTTTTCTTAGGTAAAAATGTTCTCTATGTTTGGTGATAGATTTTAGGATACAAATTATACGAGAGGAATTCATTATTTTCTTTCTTTAAGTAAAATATAAAATATCATGTCAACGAATGCTTTAAGATAATGTGTTTTTATTCCTTTGTGAATATTCTAATAGTTTTGTAACATCCGTTGATTTTGAATTCATAGATGTCCTTTCATAGAGTATGGCATTTATTCTTGTATGTAAAGGGGAAAAGCCGGAAAACTTCCAAATTTCTACTTCAGTACATGCGCATGCCGAGAGCACTATCACGATATCCTCCTCTTTTTGTTCAACTGGGGTTAGGACAGTGATTCTCAACCTGTGGGGCGCGACCCCCTAGGGGGGCGCGAGCACACTAATGGGGGGGCGCGATCAAATCCAAGATAAAATGTTATTTAAAAAAATTGATTAAGTGACTGAAAGGAAAGAACACACACATACAAAACAAAATACATTTCGACATATTAAATAATTAACTTATTAAATTAAAACAATTTACTAAATTAAAACAAATTTAATAATTATTAGTGACTTCCTTGGGCCTGTCTTTGAGAGCAAAGTTTTTCGAAGGAGGGTTTAATATTAGAAATAGACACTCTCAGTTCTTTTTCTATATTTAGCTGAGATCTATATTTTGTCTTCAAAGAAGCCACCACAGAAAATCCAGTTTCACAAAGGTAAGATGTTGAAAATGGTAGTAGAATGCGAAATGCCCTTGTTTTTAGTGCAGAAAACTCATCATCCACTCCTGCCCAAAATTCAAAGAGTGATTTATTACTAAATTGTCTTTTGGTTTCGCCGCTTGCCGTGAAGTCTATGAAGGTTTCTTCCTCTTCGATTGAGAGTCCTTCGGGAGTATTTTGAAATGGATCCCTCACCCACTTGTAACTTGATATCAGTTTGTCTTCAGCAAGAAAGTACTTTTTAAAATTCTTTGCTAGCATTGCTAAATGATTTTCAATGGTTACAAAAACAACTTTAACATGTTGTTCTTCAGCCTTGTAAGTTTTAATACAATCATTCAAATTTTGTTAAGTTTTCTTGCTTTAAATTTCTGCTCCACAATTCCAATTTCCTACAAAAAGCATTAACTTTATCACTCGTATCAATATATATGTGTATTTGCTCCGTGCAGTTGAAGATTCGAGTTATTTAATTTCTCGAATATGTCGACCATGTAGCTCAATTTCAACACAAATAAACTATCGCGAAAATTCTCAGCTTCCGGTCTGTTTTCCTCTTCTAGGAAAACGGCGATTTCTTCTCTTAATTCATAAACACGTTGCAAAAATTTCCCTCGTGATAACCATCTTGCCTCGCAATAAAATAGTGACACTGAATGTACTGTACCCAAATAAACACTGAATGTACTGCACCCATGTCTTTAAAAGTGCGGAAAAGATTCTTGATTTCAGGGGTCTCATTTTTGTATAATTTACTACGGTTACAACCGTAGTTAACACAATATTCAAACCAGGGCTCATTTCTTTGGAAGCCAAAGCTTCTCTGTGGATCATGCAATGTGTCCAGACGCACTGTGGCGATTTTTGTTTCACAAGTGCTTGAATACTTTGGAATCTTCCTGACATAGAACGAGCACCATCCGTGCATATTCCGATGCAATTTTTCCATTCTATGTTTGCCTCGTTCATAAAATCATTTAAGATAGCAAATAAAGCGAGTGATGTTGCTTTGAGTTCTATTGGTTTGCAGAAAAGTAATTCTTCTACTACTGACTCACCACAAAATCTAACATAGGCAATGAAATGAGCATCTTTATTACTATCTGTTGCCTCATCGAGTTGTATTGAAAACAATTTGTAACTCAACTTCGACAAAAGCTGACACTCTACATCTTCAGCTATATCTGCAATTCGACGGGCAACATTATCATTTGAAAGAGGTATAGACTGCATTTGCTTTGCAAAATTATCTCCAAACATAATTTCTACAATATCAATCGCGGCTGGCAAAATAAGCTCTTCACCAATGGTGTGAGGCTTTTTACATCTGACTATTTTATGTGAAACTTTGTAAGAGGCAATTAAAGCTTTTTCATTCACAGACAAAGTTTTTTTAAACAATGATTTTTGCTTTTCATATGATTTTAATTTTAATTCGAAGAATTCTCTGGGTTTGTTTACGTACTCATTATGAAGCATTTCCAAATGACGTTTAAGTTTATTAGGTTTCATGCTGTCTGCCACCAACATTTTTGAGCAAATGATACACAGGGGCCTTTCTTCTTCATTTACTTCAGTACTAGTGAACCCAAAATTTAAGTATTCTTGAGAATATTTTCTTGATTTTATTTTCGGAACCACGCTTATATGTGTACTTGTTGATGCTTGTCTATCGTCTAATGCTCGCTTACGTCTGCTTAAAAATTTATCCATGATTCTGCATAAGTCTGCTGCCGTAAATAATTATTAAAGTGAATTGCAATTGCACGAAAATATATATAATATACACATCCAAAATAAATTCAATAGCGATAGAAGGATCAACTCGAATGAGATTGTCTGGAATTGAAATTGGCGTCATAGAACTTTCTCCTTCTCCCTATGAGAAAACATTTGTTCACATCTGCGCACGCTCCTAGCTTAATTTTTTGCTGACCAGACAAATTCTGAGGATCGGTGTTGCAAAATGTCAATAAATTTTGGTATTCTTGGTAATTTGTAAAGTTTAAAATTAAGGTTGTAGTGTAAGTTTAGCGCCAAAATACTCAAAATACATTATTATTGTATATATTTTTTTGTATGCGGTGGGGAGGGGGGGGCGCGATGAAAATTATGATTGAAAATTGGGCCGTGAATTTATTCATTTTTTTGAGGTTGAGAAACACTGGGTTAGGATCATAAACCAAGAGAAATCTCTAATCCGAAGAACGTAGTTCTACCATATAGCCAGGGTGAACCTTTCTTTAAAATTAAAATTCTTATGCCCCAATAAAAGTGCTATAAATGAATTAACATAATTATTATACTTTGTAAGTAATTAATTATTTCGTCTGCAGACGCTACAGCAGATCACAGGGCAAATGTGCTATTCTATTCTATCAAATATAGAGTAGTAGATGTCCAAGTGCGGAAGTTCCTTGGCTCATTAGATTGTCTAGCTCTTCTGGTACTTTAACAAAAATAAAGAAACAAATTAACATTTTTTTTCTTAAGGTTAGTTTCCGACGTCTAATTTGCTTAAGTAATTGTATTTCCTGGCTGAAATATACACATATGCAAAATTATGTAAATAGACACTCCTTTTATATCGATTTGAATATTTTTATGCAAAATTTAAAGAAACATTATTTTGAATCATACAAAGTTGACATGGAGCATGAGACCCTTACAATTGCTAAACGTTTATACTCTTCCCCCTCTTTGGTAGAACAGCATCAGAGAAATAGAATATGTTTAATTTCTCTATGGTCTCAATGTGCTGTGGTAATAAGAATTTTCATTGTCTTCGGAAAAGAAGACCCAAAATTCAGCCATATTCCTGTTGAGCAATGGGAAGTTGGTTGTTGCGGTTTTTTGTTTTTTTGTATCCATACCTTTTGGGGAACAGTGCTTAAAATGTTTTCAATGTGATTTTTTTCTTGCTGCATGCGAATACACCGTACTGTTCTACTGTTAAATCCCCTCCTGGAAAATAAATGTGCTTGGATACTCTAAGAAGCTTTACAATTGCTTTCTGCTGTTTTAATACTTGATTTCAGATATTGACTCCTGTAACAATTAATCTTCGAGAAGTGAAGAAAAAATAAAGCAATATTCAGTTTCTCAAGATTTGCCTCAAGCAGTAATGTTTGATTTTGATTCTCTAAAAGGACTGGTATGAAAAAATTATTTTTACTGCTCTGGGATGAAAAGTAAGGAATTCGATTGTAAATTATACGAAATGTCACCAATTTGATATTATAGTAAGAAAATTTAAAAAGACTGATGCTAATTCAGATTCGTTTTCATTACATTATAATGGTTTTAGATGTGTGTTAACCTACATTTGAAATCATCGCCAATCATTTATCACAAATCAGTAATGTTATTTAAGTCCCCAGACAGGAAGACATTTGTGATGTATCAATGTATCTATACGACTTGTTATCTTCATTTTAAGATAAATCTAGTAAAATTGTTGGGATGATATGTATGTATACAGTAAAAAGATTTTAAATGGACTTCTGTCTTATCAACAATTATTTTACAGGTAAAGAAACACAAGGGTAAAAATTTTAAGGGAACTATGAAAAATCTGATATTGATATAGAATCTATGCCATTTGCAGGAGAATAGTGTTACTTATATAGATATCACTCAAACACAGTTAATATGAACCACAATATAAGAGAAATTGACAGTGAAAACCTGCACCATCTTGGTTTAGCTAATTAAATTCTGAAAAATGTTTTATTATTCTGAAAAATTTACCATTATTTTGTTAGAACAGTAAAATGAACTCGATTTGGGAGTAGTTTAGTTTTATAATTTTGATAATTAACGGCTATTTTAGGTTATGACGGATATTTTTGGCGCTCTATGCTAATATGCTTGTAACTCACATTGAAGAGGATAACTGGAGATGATTTTTTTTATACAAATAAACACACATGCCATAGGAACCCGTTTATAGGGTAGGAAATCATTCCCACTTCCTTCATACAAGGAAAGGACAAAGACAGGAGAGAGAGAAAGTACATCCATGCCCGAACCGGTATTCGAACCCAGACCTTCCTATCCGCAGTCGGCTACGCTGACCACTAGACAGAATAGGCGAAACAGTTAGTTTACTGTTTGTTTACAGCTGTTTATTTCTACCAACAGAAATAAGTAGCTAGAGCCAATGACCTCATAATTTTGAGCCTTAATCTAGTGACTAGGTCGAAATTTGAGTTGTCATCATCCTCTCCATGCTACGCCACATCAATGGAAGGACACGACTTCTCCAAACTATTTTACACGCCCCAATTGCCATTAGTGAAGACGACAGATTTTCGATTGTTTCAGGTATAGAACTCGTAATTTCCCCATTACGAGGAAGATACCTTTCTCATTCTGACAATCATGGCCTCTGAGAGTTATTGGTTTGATTATTTTAGGTATTAGGTTTGTAATAGCTTATAGCAGTTGGTTGAAGTTACTAAATATAGCCTATTATTTTTTAATTTTAAATTTTGCTGTGGGATTGATAGCTGAGTTGGTACTTTCCTCTGTAAATTTCCATGCCACGTTTCCAAATATACATTAAACCTCACGAATGTTTAATATATGCAAATATTTTCAATATGATGCTCTTTGGCGGGGCTAAGTATCAAATCCAATATCTTCTGTTCACAAGAAAAATACCATTTTAACTCGCCTTTCAGAAAACTATCAGCGTACTTAGAAGACTTCAGTTATCAGGTTGACATCATGGAGTAAGAGGTGATAACAAATTAGATTTTATGTTCATAACCGAGATTTTTTTTTTATTTTATTTCGGAAGCAACATCATTTACCAAGAAAAACAAATACTAATTCTATTTTATTTTGTCATTCTACGTTTTACTTTTTGCAAATGACATCTATTTGACAGAATGCATGGTTTGAAAGTGGTGTTCAAATCACTTCAACTACCGTGGTGAATGGTGATATCAATCTGAGCGTACTCATTAACGGAACGTTCAAATTCGTATTCCAAATGAGGCTCAAACCTTGATACAGTTGCGAATGAGATTCTTAGACTTGGCAAATATTTCCAGTCAATGACAGTCCAATTTTGGTATTGGTTACCTCAGACGTGGAGTTAAGATTTTAGCAGTGCAACCATAATTGCACACATGTGAACTTGCAGGTTCGAAAGTATATGAGTAATGATCCGCAGAACAACTAGTAAGCTGATACTTCTTAATGCCCCAGAATCCAAATATGAAGTAGTTTGAGAATCTGCTGCACGTCTATCCTATTTGCGAATTCCTCAATGATCCTCAATGATCTTGATTTTCAATGATCTTCAATGATCTTGATCAGTCCTCAATGATCTTGATTTTTCAAATTACATTTCCTATCCGCTCCTCTGTCGAGATTTGATGTCTTACCAAATATTCGATGTACTCGGTACTGTCATGAAAAGGTTGAAAACGAAATACCAAACTACTTCATTACCTTGGAGATGCTATATCCCATCTCGTGAGCTAGCTATAACACTACGTTCGAAATTACTTAAGTCTTAATAACTGCCACTATAACAGCAATAACCGATCTAACAGCTTTGTCAGATATCTGTTTTCTTATACATTTTATATACCGCATCCTATCATTACTTCCATTATTAGCATATGCACATTTATACCAGTTTTTCTGGCACTTAACTGCATATTAGAATATATAGAAATTTCTTTTATTTAATACAATGTAAAAAGATTATTTTACTCGAATATAGATACCTCTGATTGTGATAGCATTAATTATTTTATTTGAATGATACTTTGCAATGAATTGACTGGTATCGTAGATCTGCTGTGAAATATTTGTGAGGTCTTCATCAAATGAAATCAAATTCATTCAAATTTTTGAGCATTGAACTTATAAACTAATAACTTTGCTTAGCTTGTAAAATCTTTGCTGGTATTGTATTTTTTTTTTCTGGTTTAACATAATATTTCCATTTAAAAAAAAAAAAAAAAAAAAAAAAAAAAACCCAGCAAAGTTTATGGTTTGTATTCAGTTCTGTTTATCCACTTTATAATCTGTTTATTGGTCCTTCAGATTTACTTGTACAACCAAACTAAATTAGTCAGAGGTGCATTAGCCTCTGGCTTCTGGTGGAGAAAGGCGTTGTTCTCATGTCTGTTAGATAATAGTTTCGATACCTGATCTAGTCGAAGATGATATTCCTAAGATGATGGTGCACGTTTATCTTGCAAAGGCTTAATGTCCTTCCTTCGGTGAGAAAATTTGGAAAGAGAATGTCAGATCAGATATCCATCACGTTATTTGATCGTAACTGAAATTTATTAGTAGCCACTTTTACGCACTGCTATCGAAATATTAAACAAAAACGGTTTTACAATTATCATAATTTAACCCGAATCCCCGAATCAAGTATTATTACAATGGTTGCTCTTTGGAGAATGACCACTTCCTTATCATGCTATTCATGACCTAAGAATGTGACAATGGTACTATTCTCGTTCATTCGTTATGACGCAATCAGATAGAAACGTTAAGAGGCTCGATGAATGTAAAATATTTTTGATTACTGTTGGATGTGTAAATATTGTAGTGTTTCTGTTCAAATATCACCCTCATCACTTACTCGTGATTCAAAATGATGTGTTGTTAGATAATGGCGAAAATTAATCCTTTAGCGAACTGGTTTTGCATTTTCAACTCAATAAAGTAATTGATCATTCAGTAACTGATGAAAATAAAATTCTATCTAGTTCTACTATCATACACTACCAAAAAATTGTACATTTTAAAATAAGTTTTCAACAAATAAATATTTTGAAATCGTAAATTAATAAATTGATAATATTGTTAATAATAAATATACTGTGAACTGATGAAACTTAACAAAACAAGAAATTTATAAGCGTCATTTTAACTAGATAAAAATATATGTTTTGATTTAGGTAGGTGGTGGATAAATATAGTAAGCTTTTTGAAGATTATTCAAGTTGCTGATGACATGGACATAATGTATGAGCATTAAAATCGGAAATAAAAAAGGTCTACAAAAATATAAGACTGATTTTATTAACTCTTTTCACAGTGTCAATTCTTATTAAATCTGGCTTGTTTTCTTCATTTCATTCACAGTGATGGCGATGTGTCTTCTCAAAAACCGACGTATGATATCTGCTGTAGCAGTCGAGGTTGGCTTGGTAGCAAGAATCTAGCAACACGAATTAAATCGAAGAAACAGACAAGTGTCATACTCAGAAAGAAACTCCTGTAACGTTCTTAATTTATCACCTATTTTAGGTCATCTATTCACCACCCCTGAAGAAGTTACATCTCAATGAGAACAAATTTATTTCCACGGAAATATTTAAAGCATCATCATTCAAGAGTATCGTTTATGGAAGAAATACGGTCGAAGATTCGTAACTCATATTTTGCGTCTCACGAAAGCTTCTTCGATCGATTTTAGCGTTTGGTAGAAAAAGCTTCTGGATCAAAACTTGTTTCAATGAAGTATTTATCATTAACCATGAAATGGAGAAATACTTCACGCGTTTGCAACTCCTTTCAATATATTATTTAATGAACCAAGAAATGGTTGCATTTTTTTACGATTATATAGTCCTTTGACTAAGTTGTTTTATTTTTCAATCAATTTTATTTGCCAATGATATTGATTTTTGTATCTTTCTGAATTTCATTGATTTCTGTATTTATATTAATAGCTCTCATATTAGTTGTCGAAAGAAAATAAATTTTGTGAAGCTGTGTAAATATAATGATGCTAATTTGTACAATCAATAAAGTATCAAAACACCTATAAATATTTAATGCTCTATTTTTAAGACAAAAAAAAATTATCAATTATGTACAAAATACTTACTTTAAATAGCAATTTTTATTTATTCAAATCTTTTAATCTGTTTCTTATTTGATAGAATTACAATTTTGCTATTTGTAATCCGCTTAGCCACAAATGATTTTTTTTTTCTAATTCCAACCTTCTCTAGAATGCTCTTGTCTTATAGTTATAGAAAATTTAATATTTTAATTGTAAAAACATTATTTGGATACAAAAGTTTATTAGTCGAAATCTAGGATTTTTGTGAAAAAATTGGTATTGAACCTTTGTATCACTTCTTTCTCCTATTGAAATTGTGTTAAAAATATAAGCTTTTTAGATAAAACAAATAGTATCTAATATAACTTTGGCTTGGAAAGCTTTTACTAATAGCAAATTTGTTGTCTTTAAAGAGGATATTTTCACAGAAAGGACATATATTCATATATTACAAGGGACAAAACTAAAAAAAAATTTCTAGCATTCTTCCCGAAAAACATGCACTAAGAAAATAAAAACTAAGCATCGTTTTCCTGTTATTTAATATTGGTGAGTTTCATACACCTTGAATCTTCAACTCTGAAGTTGTACTCACGACTAGACCAAAATAACTTCTCAAGCATCATTGATATCACATTGTAGATAGTTAACAGTGATAAGGTTTTCTTCAACCATGATTTTGTTTCCTTAAAGAACTTTTCAGTAGGGGAATCTCAAGGAAAAACATGAAAAATTCTTAAAAACCCATCCCGACAGACGTGTATAAAGAAAGCAAAACCAGCTTCACCTCTCGTTGTTTAACAGAACCTGTTTTTAGAAACTTGAGATCTACCACTTCGAGGAATTTGGTCTCACTATCAAAGAATAATGAGGTTCTTTTGGTATGTCTTAAAAATATTTATATAGACAGACATTTTCAACAGATCTCTAAACTTAAGAAAATATATTTTGAATTATAATACGGGACGTATTAATTTAAGATGAGCGGCGTTTAATAAATTTAATCGTAATTAAATAACGTGTATAATCTAATTTAAGAAGTTTTTGATACATTTTTTGTAAATGCATTACATGATACAAATGGGGAAAAGAGCATGAAAAGACAAAATGTTTTAATTTTTAATATAATCATTTTCATGACGATATTTTAATTACCTGATGGACAAATATTTCCGAATTTTGATTTATTAACTTCAATGATTTACAGCATTTTATTATAAATGAATTTCCAATTATTTATTGTTTATTATGAATTTCCAATTAGTGCTGATTCATTGTAAATAATAATGAGTTCATAAATCTCATTTTTTCAATTTGCATATGATTGTTTACTTCCTAAAGAATTTAAACCTAATCGTTTCATTTATCCGATTGTTCCATCGACCTTAACAATAATATAAAACAAACAGACAAATTCGTTAACGTCGATGATTTGGTAAAAATCTGAAACGAGATACGACTTTATTTGCACGGTGAAAATGCAATTTAGGTGATAAGGTTACATTTGTTTAAGTGTCTGAGCAGCTCGACAACGAAAAAAAATTTTGGAAGCATTTTATTGTTTGACTCTTACCTCTACAGTTATTCAGAGTTCCAAAAGTATACATAATAAACATATTTTATAATAATTATATAAATGTTTCCAACTTTCTGAAAATTGTCGTGGACATGGAAAATTTTATTGACCATTGACTCACAATAAATCAAGTTTCTTTCATTTTTTATGGTAATAGAGATTCCCCTTATGAAATTTGACTTTGATTAATTTAATTCTGTATAAATTCCCCTGAATTCCTTTAATTATTAAATTATTCTGAACCTCTTTTAATCTGGGAGGAATTTTTAAATTGTAGTAGGGAATATTTTTGCTTTCTGGATTTTGATTATCTTATGTTTCTTTGAGAATTTTATTTGTTTGCTGGGTTGTAAATTTAATTACCTACTTAAAGCGTCAGCGTTAGCTACGTGGGGAAAAACAGTATTCTCGTGTCTGGAAGTTAGTGGTTTTAACCCAACCGGAAATCATTGCATTAAGCATGACTATGCCTTTAAAAATGAATCGTATGTCGTTAAACGTTCCGAGGGTATAATATCCTTTCCTTTGTGTGAAAAGTAGTGTGGAGCTGAGAATTCCAGAAAAAAAAACTTCTTCATTTCACTATGGCTCAAAATGAAAAGTTGGTTATGCTGTTTCGTAAATATTATGCAGAAATAAGTAGTGGGAGATATATCATTATGACTAAGCTAATGTTTCACATTAATTGAATTTCATGCAATTAAAATTCGTTCTTTCATGTATTAAAAAAAATCCTACAGACGTCATATGCAAGAAATAGAAATGTGCAACCGGTCAACAATATGATAAGGAAGGACCTATATAGAAATATATTTGACATTTTTATTAGATTGGTTATATTGCTGATACCAATCTAAAAACATTATCACAAGTTATATTAATTTAAGTGACTTTGCGCATGGCGTTATTGTTGAGGTATAAAAGATGGAATATAGCATAGCTCATTCCATCCTTTTAGCCTGAAATTTGGATATTCGCATTCAATCATTTCAAGAGCAGGCTGTGACTATTTACTATCCGGTAAAACATCCAATCTCAGACAGCTATGTGACCAGAAAAAGACTTGAAACAACCAGATAGTTGACGTGTGACAAGAGACCCAAGAAGCAAAAAGAGATGAAGAAAAAGACAAACATGCAATACTTCCAACTGTTGCGAATTTAATTGCTAGAGCATCAACATCTGTCAGTGTTTGGATTTTCAGGGGAGCAATTGTTAATGTTGGATTTTCGAAGGTAAATACTCAGATGTGTCATTGTTGACTTCACAGTATAAAGCTTTAGGCATCATCTGGGTTCGTCAACACTGCCATCGGGCTATTGGTAACTGGAAACTCGTAGTATAATTCAACGAGTCTTGCTTCCAATTGAATCCGGTGAGAGTTTATGAAGGTATAAACTCATAAATTTACAAATGCTACATACCAACCTAGGACTGTTCAAGCTGGTGGAAATTTAGTGATATGTTCGAGTATGTACCTAGTATACTATGGGATCTCAGATAGTATTAGATCTGAAAGGTGACATATATATGAGCACATACTGTTTAATCTCAATACCTATTGATATCTATGCAATTCAAAGGACATTATAATTGCAGACAGAACAACGCGACACAGCATACGTCAAAAGAGATTTCCAAATGGTTTTGGAGTCATTCTTTTAATTGTAGACACTTTCATTGGTCTCCTTAATAATATTATTATTAACCATATTAGACATAAATATTATTAACCACATTTGAGAACCCTTACAACATATCATTTAAAAATAATTAGCTTGATGATATTCCAGCTTGCACGTCGAGCCCTTTTACGATATTCAGTTGGGGAACTAATTTTTCTGGCTATCACTATTTTTAAAATGTTTCTGATAATTATGTAAAATTTTGATTTGAGAATAGGGAATATGCAAAAATGTAAATCTCAGTTTTTATGGAATAAGCAAAAATGAAAATCTGATTTCTACATAAGTAAAATGCCGTACTAAATTAACTTTAAATCAATTTGATTGTGAATAATAAAAACTCATTTAATCATGCAGAAAACTATAATAATGCAATTATAATACTAATTCAAATAATAAATTTAGGGAAAATAAACATTTGAAAATTGCTATAGTCAATCACTTCTTAATCCTTATGTATAATTAAATGTATCTTTGATATTAAAATTTAACATACCCCGGAGTTTAGCAATTAATCGACAAATTAAATGCTTCATGTTGAATTTTTAAGTGAATATAAAAATGTTATATATTGCTTACATATAATAATTATTAAAAAAATGAATTGTATATATATGTTAAAGTTTTTTCCATAAATTAATTAATTATTGATTTTTCCATTTTAATAAAATGAATTTTTTCGCAAACTAATAAATTTCTCATAAATTATATGAAGAACTAGATGCATAATTTTATTCCTATAAAAGCTTTTGAATCTAATTGTTATTTCTTTGAGATCAACTGGTGACTCATTTTACTTTACATTGTCGTCTGAAATATTTCTCTTTATTTTTTTTGTTGGAAAACATGTAACTATGATGTCATCATTAGTTAAATTCACCATGACGATTAAATCGTTCTTTTTATCTAAAATTCATAGTCACTGAACGTGACTGATGTCCGAATTCTTCGTTTTCTCAGCTGTTTCTTACTGTTTGATATTCCTATCATTTGTTTTTATCTTTTTTAGCTTTCATTTCCTAATGATTTTACTTGCTTAAAACAATTTGTAATATTTTTGAGAAATATGATTCCATGTTATAAGAATTTATTTTTCCATTTCTAGAAGGTATAGTATTATAAATTTTTTTTTGTCATTTATTTCAGATGAGAACTCATTTGACATGATCAACATTTAAAGCAGATTCTGAACCACTATATTTAATTCTGGTGGTGCTAAATTGGAAATGGGAATCGAACCAACGAACTAATAAACTGAATCCGAAAATGATAACCTTGCACAATCGAATCAGGGGTTCTGGACAAGGAATCAGTTCTGTACTCACTGATCCTAGGATTATTTTCCCCTGTTCATTAACATATACAATAATTTCGAAATACCATGAAGTTTAGCAATTAGTTGACAAATTAAATGACACCATTAAGCCCCTCGCAATTCTACAACCAAATAACAAGATGGCAATTGAATTTGTATTGTCTTCTCCACGTGGTCCAAAGGAGAGGTATTTGGTCTTACTATAATTTAAAACTGTAAATCGTCAACACGATGACTTTTGATTAGATTAACAGAGACCTAACCGAGGCTAAAAATGTCAAGGAAAAAAAAATAGATGGTGGCTTCAAAATTAGGTCTTCAGTTTTCTGACAGGAATTGACACCAAGCCGTGTCTTTTACCTAAGAGACGATCTAGGGCTCATCTATCCATCTAAGGCTCTTAAAAGAAGACCATCATGGGTTCAAGTCCTTCTAAAGTAAAAAATTGTACTGAGAGTAGTGACTTCAAATTTTTTTTAAAAATAAAACAGAAAATAATTTATTATTTCTTTTATTTTTTTCAATTCATTGCTATATGTTCAGGCGTATTGTGCTATACCAAAGTAAAAAAGTTCATTATTTGCGAAGGGTTATACTTTTATTAAGATATTAATAATATACACTCTTTTATTTTTCTTTACTTAAGACTCTCTTTCTTAGAATAAATGTGTGCCCTCTTTTGACCAAGCCCTGGTTATATTCTTTTCCAGTGTCTTTCCATCTTGCTCTATTTAGATAGTTGGTGTGTAACTCTATTGAGTCTGATAGGAAATTATCTTTATGTAATTATTTTGCTCTATTTATTTGCAGAGTAATTGAATTAGCTCTAACATTCTATCATAAATTCTTTGAATTAATGCGCACTGACTTGATTTTAAAATGAAATCGCTTATATAAATTAAAATCAAATTATATATTGCTTCTGCGTTTTCAATAAAAATTTCCATTTAGTTGATTTTACTGACTAACTGAGCCTTTATCTTTATTACCAAACAATGAAATATATTAAATACAGTTTTAGATATTTATAATGCTATTGTCGAAGATGACCCAAAATCATCTCTCACATTTGAAAGCTGAATACAACATAAATATCACAAACATAAAAAAGTATTTATGGAAAGAAAAATAAAATTGTAATAAAGATAGATTGTGAATTAACTGCTGAGTGGTAGTGGGCTAAATTACTCTGCGCCATTATATGGCTAGTACTGATATTACTGAAATAGTCTATAAAAACCCACGTACCCTATTAATCATACCATGTTTTTGACTCACCGTAGCGCTTTCACGTAAACAATATCATAAGCATTTTAAACTATAGAAATATTT
>JAPDSC010109806.1:482-16101 GCA_026290005.1 Latrodectus geometricus
ATATATATATATATATATATATATATATATATATATATATATATATAAGCTGATCAAGCTTAAATTGAGAATGACTTAACCAATTTTTGCTCCTACAAGTGCTATATACTGAAATCTTGTGAAAGCTGATTTAAAAACTTTTAATTGTGTGAGTCAAATATATTTAGTATAATGATGGTAATACAAATTTACTTAGTCTTTCTTTAAACTACCAACATTTTAAATTGAAAGCAATTTTTATATTTTATAATTTTTATCCTAAAAGAGAAAACAATTCGAAATTGCGCATTATATAAATACATTTTAAATTAATGCAACATATTTATATTGTATTTAAGGTAGTTTCTTGCTTCTATTCTCATTAGTGTAAGAAAAGAATAATCGTAAAATTGAAGCATCATTGCGATTGCTTTTTCTTAAATGAAATGTATTAAAATTCAGTATATTGATATAGATAATTTGTTTTGAAAATGTGTACCCATGAGATTTTTAAAGTATACTAGTTATGCATATTTAATTAGTATATGACAAATAATAAGTGCATTTTTCCGGTGTAAGTTACAATTACATTATAATAAAAATTATTTAGTTTTCTTTAAATTTATTATTACATTTTTAATGGTTAAAAACAAAAAAAAATATTTTATCTTAGATTCTGAAGATATTTTATAAAATTAAGCGAAAATGTTTTATTATTTTATATTTTATGTATTTTTAAAAATTTTGTCCACTTAGTCAAAATAAGTTATAAAAGAATATGTCACTAAAATTTGATATATATTTTTTCATTATGTCAAGAAAGTTATACAATCATGGTAATAAATTTTAAAATTAATTATAATATTATAGAAAAATACTTTTAAATAGAATGCTGAGATATAGATACATGATTTATTTCTTATGTGAAGGAATTAGGAAATTCTAATTTGAAAACAATTATGCTTTTGAATATTAGAATTTATTTATTTATTACGTGAGATATTTTATGACAGTATGTACATAACTTCAGGCCAATTATATTACTTTAATAATAATGCTTTTTAAATAAATATTTAAAAAATATTCATTGTTATTTTCCTATGATAATTAGTATACTTATGTTTTTCTGCTAAATATGAAATTTTAAAACGAAATATTTTTCACAAATATGTTTATTTACATTTAAAGCCCTGTAATGAAACACTTGTATTTAGTTTAGTGAAAATTGGGAAAATTTACTATTGTATTAATATTCATGCAGTTAAATTTAATAATAACAAATATTTTGTCTTCTCAGATAAATATAGTTTCTTGATGTTAACAATTATTAAATATTTTTTTTACTATTTTATTATTGAACACTGATGTAAAAAATAGTATAAATTATCTTACGTACTTATTGAGGATTGAAAAATGTTTATTTACAAACAGATTAAGATTTAAGATCATCAATGAAATTTTATTTATAACATTTCCTTGTCTTTTACTTATTAAACAGGCAATTGTTTTGATTGGTAAAGTTAAAAAAATGTCTAAATTGTAATTTATGTTATACATTTTATTTATTAAATGCGTTATTGGTAATAACAATTTATCATTATACAGAAACATTAAGAACTTTATATTATTCACAAAATTACATAAATACTACTTTATATATTATAGCAATAAACCCAATCGTGTAATTCTTATCTACCATAACTTGAAATATTTCATGAATATTGTTTTTGCCATTTTTTGAGAGTAAAGTAATATGCTCAAACCATGCACATATCGATTTTAATGATTTCGAAGTAATTTGTCTCAATATAGTTAATAATTCTGTAGTTATACGGATTAATTTCATTAATGTTTTTCTAACACAATTTTAGTTTTGCATCTAGCATTATCATAAAAAACTAAATGCTGAACAGACGCTGATTTTGAATATAGAATTTCAAAAAATTTCAAATATTTCATTACTTCTTCGTTTATTTATTTTTATTTTGCAATGTATCTGTTGCACTGTTTCACGAAAAACATTTCACATGTGAAAGAACTAAACGGAAGATTGTTTTCCTTTGTTATTTTTTTCTATACTTTTAAGTTTATATTTTGAAGCTTACCACAAGTGGAACTTCTTGTCCTTTGGATTAATAGAATCTATGAAAGCTAAATGCTTTTCGCAATCAATGCAAAAAAAAAAAAAAAACTGCATTTATTCTTAACGAGATTTCATTTAATATTTCCTGAATCAAGAAAGTTTATTTTAATCAGGGTAAAAATAGTATATTTTGCCTCAGACAAAGTAATTAGTGGACACTTAAATGTTTATACTTCAAGAAAGATACTTTGGTAAATGCGAAGTAACTCATTTTCAGATATTCGATATCATCAATGAAAGACATTTGTAAAATCGTGTTTTCAAGTACTGTATAATTTTGCTGCAAAATGCTTTGAATTTTCCTTGAACAATTAGTACCGTTAAGACAAATGCAATACTATAGATCCTACCCATTCTAGTCTGAAATTCAATAGGCCGCATGGGAAATAAACAGATTTATTTTGCTATATCATTAAACCATCCTTGTTTTATTTTACGTCAGGATGGATTAGTTCTGCCTTATTGATTTTAATATTTCCTATTTTTAACATTTTAATTCATTAACTATTTAATTTTTTGTACTAGTTTAAATAAGTTCTTTTTTATATTAACTATTTCTTAGTATAATTACTAAATTTTAAATTTAACAGGAAAATCAAATTGTTTGAATATTTCAAAGCCTACAATAGGTTACATAGCCAGAATAAATAATAATTTTGATTGTATCTTATAAGTAATAACTTTGATTCAATTTAAATGAGCTTTTGGTTTGACTGTTTGAGCAGAATCTTCCTAAATTTGAGTAAGTTTATCGCTTAAACTTAAATTTTTCTTAGATGGTTTGAGTAATGTGTTTTAAAGATACTATATGAAAAATTAATTATTTAATCAGTTTTCTTTACGTTTACAAAGTGATTTATAAAAATTCTCAAAATATGCTGTAATATGCTTAAGTTTCAATGAATTTAGTAGCAGAAGATTTAAGTTTTTGCATTTGAAATAAAAATATGAAGTACAGCACTTGTCACAGTTATGAATTGGTGTTCTAGTTTTTGAAGTTTAAATTGTTGAGTCGCTGACATTGTTGAAGTTTTGATGAGACATTCTAGAAAATTAATTGTCAAAGCTTCGTCACAATTGTCAGATTAAATGATTTAGCTTTCAAGGTCAACCACTAACTTTGAATTATTTAGTTTAAAATTCAATTTAGATTTAAATTATAATTACAGTCATTGAAGTTTGTAGGAGGAATCAGTGAGGGAAGAAATCACGGACTTTAATCCTCTATATACTTAATAGTAATTACTTAATAGTTATGTAAATACAATATTTTTATACAAATCCTCAGTTGCCATCTAAAGGAAAACTAAAACGTACAAAATATAAAAATAGGATGAAGAGGAAACATAGATCTATCTACGCACTTCCTAGTGAAAACTACTCTGAAACATAGTCCTTTAAATGAGGTCAAAACCTGACACCTACACTGCTTTATTGTACTTCCACATACTGTATGGTAGCGATTGACCGTTGACGAAATTTTCTCCCGAGATTTGTACTAAGTGTGCGGATCTTGATAAGTCATGTCCCTGTGATATTCAAGAGACTATTTACCATTGTCTTTTATCTGAAATATGGTTTCAGTCAATTCATTGAAATTCATCAGAGTGTTCCTCTAATTTCAAAATCAAAGTACATTGGAGCTCTCTGTTTAACAATATAAGACCTAAGATAAACTGCCTGCAAAGTTGAAGTGCATGAGTTATTGTAGATAAAAACATGTGAACAATTTAAAAGGTGTTTTGAAACAAACACGATTGTATTGACATGGATAGTCTTTGAAAAAGATCTCATATTATGGATACTACTTTGTAGCCTTTGCACGAATTCTGAGTGCAAGACATTATGAATTGTTTCGATGAATTCTTCAGGTAAACAAAGGGGGCTCTCACAAAAAAGTTGGGCTCATGAAGAGTATCCAACATCTTCCTTCAATGCAATGAGTAATCAAATAAGACCAATGTTAAGGCATCTACCCAAGACTTGCTTTATTGTAAATGACATAAACTTGACCCTATAATCCAGTCTTGTCGTTTAATCAGTCCATTTTTTGTGGACGATATGCTGTTGTTTTAGATTTTTTGAAAATTGAAGTATTTGCTCAAAGGTGAGAAGAGTTGGCTTTCAAATTTACTTCCTCGATTAGATGCAATACGCTGGGGTATTTCGAAACGAGAAGTTCAGGTGTACATCAGGCCCCTTGCAACTATTTATGTTGATAGTAAGGGCTTCGATCCATCTTGAAAAACTATCAATCGTCGTTAGTAAATATTTGAAACCTTGACATGGAGGCAATTGTCAAAAATTACTTATGTAAACCTGTTAAAAACGTTCATGCGGATCATTAAAGCTCATAAAAGCTGAAACGGTATTTCTTGAAATTTTGATCATTGGCATTCCATGCCAATGATCAGTACATTCCTTATTGTTATTTGGTCTTATGAATGCTTTCATGATTGACTTTTTTATATTTCTAATATCTGTATGTGATAGGTCATGAATAAAACAAAATATCTGTCGGGGAAAGTTTGAGGGAATACGATGGTTAACTGATGGGAATATGATGAAAATGGACGGTTACTGTTGGTTGAACATCGGAATAAACTGATTTGTTGGTGTCTGGAATGTGAATTTAAACCGTTTCTAGGCTTGGGTTATTTTTGAAAACTGTTAAATCTTCATTATCTTGAGATTCTGTAATAGTTTTGTCATAGATTGGAGATGGTATGGATATGGAATTAATTATGGAAAGAGTATCTTCACAACAACGTTTTCTTCTTCCTTGACGTAACGAATATTCGATAAAAATTGAGCAACATATCGCAATTGTATTGCTTGTTTGGAGAGGTTTTATCTAAATTTTGTTGAAAAAAAGTAATATGTTTGTTTTCCATGGAGATGTTGAAATATTTTCTCTCAATTTTTTTTTTACTGCAGTATAGATGGACAAGAGCTCTGACGGCACCGGTAGCTGTATCCAAAGGACTACATGCCAGAGATATAGTAGCATTAATTAAGGGATAAACCAGCATATTAACATAATGAAGTTCACATTTAAGATTTTTAAAACGCCTTGCCAGAATCTTCAGTCCATGGTCATGGTATATTACTATTTTTGCTTCTTGTATTGAGTAGTGAGATTAGAGGTTGAAGCTTGGGACAATTTGAAATGAAGCGGTGATAAAAATTAATAATCCCCAGAAACCTTGGCAAGCTGGTAGATAAAGTGGGCTCGAGTATGTTTCGTATGGCATCACCTTTCGTTGGAAGTGGTCTTATCCCTTTCATTGTGATTTCATATCTTAAATAGCTAAGTTTAGAATTGCCAAAAATACATTTTTCAACGTTAATGCATAAAGTATAGTCTCTTATCCTTCGAAAAACTGTGTGCAAGTGCTTATGGAGTGTTTCTTCATCTGCAGAAGCGATTTGTATGTCATCTAAATAGCACAATGCAAAGTCTAATCCAGATAGTACAATGTTTATGAATCATTGAAATATCTATGCTGCATTGCGTACGTCATGAATAGGAATTCAAACAATTCAAAAGGATTTATAATGGATAATTTGGGGATATCATTTTCATTTACTGGAATTGTTATTGATATGCAGTTGTAGTTTTGTAAATAGAATATTTTTTGTGCATGTCTTCTGTTGCCATGTAAAGGAAAAGTAAAACAGACAAAAACTAAGAATAGGATGAGGAAATATACAGGTCGCTACATGATAAACAGAAAAGTCTTTTTTAAAATATTATTTAACTCGAGAAACTAACAAATTCAATATTTTTAAGAGTTTACTAGAAACAAACCAAAATAATTAAAGTAAAAAATGTACGCAATGTATATATCAAATAACGTCTTTCTAATTTAATAGTCATTAAAAAAATAAGTCAAAACAGAGTGCAATCTAACTTATGAATAACTTTTTGATTCAGATAATTGGCTATTGACTTTGATTTTTTACTTTAATGTTAATCTAAAAAACATATATTTCAGCAAAATAATTTATGGTTTCATTAAGAAGATGCTTATGATAAATAATATATTTAAAAAGAACTATATAAAGATTCAAAAACTGAATAAATTTTGCACTGAATTGAAACTTTTCACTATTTCTTTAAAGTACCAGAAAGACCAGAGAATAATCTACAATAATACTTGTATAATACAGTTATTTGAAAAAAAATTATTCGAAAAAATAGGTTTATATAATACCCTGCGATGAAATTCAATAAGAATATAGGCTTATTACGAACAGAAATGTTTTTTCATTACCTCAAAAGTTGTATTGAGTGTCAATATTGCTTTAACATTCGAAACATGCAAACTGCAAATATCAATAAATTATCTTCAAGAATAGAAAGGATAATCCAATAACAAAAAAAAAATTGAATCAATAATTCAGTATATTTTTTTCCTTTTTTCATAATAGCTGGAGTTTTATAAACCAATAAAAATACACAAGGATATTTTGAAAAAGATATTGGCAAAGCTGCGAATATCTTATTGTCAACCAGTAACGAATTCTACGCAAGAACTGAGAAAATAATTGCAATATTAACTTTATCTAAATATGAGAGCATTGCGTAACAAGTGACCTAAACGAGCAGATTTTCTAGCTAACAATGCTACCTTTTTAAGCAATATCAATTCCTTCATTGCTAAATGGTCTAAAAAATAATATTAGAGACTGAAAAACATATTACAAAAAATATTAAGGACTTAAAACCCTGATCAATTCTATACTGACAAATTCAATTTCATCTGGGCATGACAGTTTTAAAAAAATCGTTTTCATCTGCCTTGTTACAATATTTTTAAAGAAAATATGAATTTTAAATTTCAGTTATTTGATTCATAATTGTAAAAGCTACGATGATAAAAGCAAAATACTTTGTAACGAATAAAGAGACAAATATAAAAGAAATAAATATTGTCAGGGGTATTTATTTATATTTAATCATACAAAATACATAAATAAATATCCGTACCATGATTTTCAGATTCAGTAAGAACAGGAGAGTTCCTTGTTCTCCTTAAAATATTTGTATATCAACTAGTTAAAATCTTTATTTGTATGTTTATTGTTTCAATGTATATTCTCTTTTAAAGTTTTTTATTGTCTAAGAATATTTTATATATTGCATAAAACTTCATGATTCATATATATTACTTTTTTTAATCAAAAATGTATACTTCTCAACTATGGTGACAAATTACAAAAATGGACGATTTGTCATTATCATGTTAAACATTAGATGTATTGTTGTTTCTGGGGATACTTGGCACGTAACGCCAAGCCCGCCCGTCCGAGACTAGGTGAATGAAGTCAGAGAGAAAACGTCTTCCGTTTTTGAATAGAACACCCTCATACGAAGGTGGAAGTACGACTTTTGGCTCATAGATGACAGCACCATCTTAATCTTCCAATTTAGAGATTGAAACCAGTGAGGAACCAAAGCATGGCTCCAATCACCACCAGAGGTATTAATTTGTAATGGGAACATGGAGGACATTGCGACCCGAAATTAGTGAACACGATGGAACTTCGGCTAAGCCGGAATTCGAACTTACCCCCTTTTGGTAACGAGAACGATGCCCTAACCAACCAGGCCACCGCGGCCTATTAGATGTGTAAGAAAAGGAAATATAAATTAAGAAAATTAAATAACTTGTACTATTTAAACCAGTTCTTAAACCAATTTTTCATGTTCATACTGTTTTATAATGAGTGTCTTCATAAAAAACAATATATCTTCATAAGAATGCATTAGTCCAAAGTGATACTTTGATTTAAGAATATGAAGAACAAAAATTCTTGCACCGTACCACTGAAGATTGTAAAGATTCACGTCAATTCATGTGTTTGTGAATACCTATTCTTAAATCTTAGTTCCGATTAATTCATTATTATTTCAGAAAACTTGTTAGAGGAATGCTCAATTCGAAAAGAGTTTTCTAATGCTATTTAGCTTTATTCTGATATTTAGTCATAGCATATGATTAAATTTCTCTCACAGAACATATGTTTAGAAACTTCATTTTTGACATTTTATTAGTAGTATTTCAGAAATTCAAAATGCAATGTGTATCATCTCTGAAGCCGATATTGTCTATTGCATTTACATTGGTTCTAATTAAGCGTAATTCCTGTATAATAATTTATTTTCTTTAATATATGGTAAACTACATCCATTATAGATCAAAAAGTATTTCAAGAATTTCTATAGAAATTACGACATTTATTTTAAGGTTTATTCATCAGAAATTCAATCATAAATATTATGTTATTTAAATTATAATTCAACAATATTCTGGAAAACATTAATTATATACAACATTAAGGTAGTTAATTTAAATACCTTATTAATATTATTGTTTCTGATGACACTGGGCAGCCCACCCGTCAGAGATTAGGCGAATGAAGTTAGAGAGAGAGCTTCTTCCATTTTTGAATAGAGCACCTTCATACGAAGGTGGGAGTACGACTTTTAGCTCATAGATGGCAGCACCATCTAAATCTTCTAATTCAAAGATTGAAACCAGTTAAGACCCAAACCTGGGTCCAACCAACCCCTTAGGTATTAAATTGTAAAGGGAACATGGAGGGCATTGCGACCCGACATATTTTACGCGCTCCAATAGCCATTAGGGAACACGACGGATCTTAGGTTAAACAGAGATTTGAACTCAAGACTAAGTGGTAACGAGAAGGATGCTCTAATCAAACAGGCCACCTTATTAATATTAAGTATATTAACAGTAATTAATATTTTCTTTATAAATTTTAATTATTATTTTATCAATTTTGGAAATGAAAAATGAAAGTTTGTACTTTTAAATTTCTATTTTAAGCTCTATAAAAAGTATTTTGAATTAATTATCTAAATCTTAAATATAGATTTTATTTCAAGTTGAACCTATTGATATAATGATAATGCGGTTAATAGCAACCTATTGATATATTGTTTACATTTTATTCATCAGTAATAAGAAAAAGAAGAAAATAAGCATTACTGTAACTCTCATAAATTCCTCCTTAGAGGAAAGGATTAAAAACTCACTTTATTGGAATTAAACGAGGACAAAGCCTGCCAATGATGAACTATAGCTAACTGCTTTTAAAAACTCAGTATTTTGAGATGTAATTTCCAATTTTTTAAAAAAAGAGATTTTTATTCTTATATCCTATTTTTATTTTGAAATTTGTTAGATGAATATCCTTAATTTATTGTTTTAAAAAATTATATTGAAATTTGAGTTTTAGTGATTCACTTTTATATGTCATACAAAGCGGAAAAATTTCTCGAAATGAGTTTGAATATCTTTATAATAATCTGAGAGAATATTATATATAAACTATATAAAGTCATTTTATTTCTTATTTAATAAAAGAAGAAAAAATTAAAACTGTGCTTCTATCTATCTATAATCTGTTTATATTTTCCTAAATTCCTTTTTTCAAAAACAATTTGAGATAAAAAAATGTAAATAAATAACAACATATCATGTTGCATAATCTGGCATACATTATTCTTTTAAGCGTAAAACTTCTTTCCTAAACTTCAATAGCTGAGATAAAAACAATAAAAAATCAAATCATTTTTGCTTAATAAGAAATAACATTTTGTCAGTTAAAAATCACATCAAAATATTATACTACAGTTACGATAAAACTTCGAAATACGATATTTTTGGAAAAAAAAAGGATGAAACTCTTCAATGCATATGAATCCCCATTAGAAAAAAAAGTAAAAAAGTGTTGCCATAAAAATTCCTTTAATTATCTTAAACTTAAATAAGGAAAATATATATCCGAAGAACTAAATGAATGATGTCAAATAAAGAAAGTTAAAACTTTCGATAATTTCTTAAGAAAATATGAAGAAAGAATAAAATTAAAAAGTAACGTGTTCAAACTTTGGAACATGTTTTCATATAAAAAAAAGTTCTTCTTTATTAACTTCTCAGTATTTTCATTGATATAATCACTTTAACTTTATTCTGCCTAAGATATTTGAAACACGTTCAAATTATACAATATTTCGAAGATAATTAAAATATTTTTTTTCTTTTTTTAAATTGGGAGATTCAAATCTACTGCATTTTTATCTGATTGATAGGAAACTTATTTTTACATTTAAACACATCATTCTATTTTTACTGAGCTTCGTAAAATGCAAAGATTTAAAAAAATTCAAAACAAAGCATTTGCTTTTAAATATGTAAGTTATGTTTTCATTCATTAAAAAAGAAAAAGCAAACTTTCTGTCATAAAGTTTCTTACGATATAAATGAGTACTTTCGAAAATATAATTGAATAACTGTCTGCCAATATCAAATATCCAGTTAAATTTTTTATTTGTGTTAAACTTTTTTATTCATTTGGTAATTCTACTTCATTTTAACTGCTACTGTCAAAAGATACAGCTTCCAGTGTAATTGAAAATCACACATTAGAAATTATTAATTTATTCAAAAATACTAACCTAAAAGGCTTGTTTTATGAATTGTTTTATTAATGTCAACAAAGGAACAACTTAGGAAATTGTAAAATTCCTTAATAAATATAAAAAAAATAATTACTGAAAACAAAAATTGCTTAAATACTGATCATAATATCTTATAGATCTACATAAAGACAAGTATGTAAATGCTTTATAGAAAAATCTTCTAATTATCAATTTTAAATGTTTTCTTAGGAATATAACTGCAGTTTTCTAATTAAATTGCCTATTATTGTTTATGAGAAGAGATTTTTATAATTTTATTTAAATTCTTTAATCTCATATTTTGAATAAAATTATGTATGCTTAATTGAAGATACATCTCACAATTTCAAATGTCAGTGTCAATAGCCGGATAACAAATATTATCAACATAATTTATTTAACAAATACGTTTTTATTTCAATATATTTTGAAAATTTGAAATCGAATATTGAAATAAAGAACACGTTAAGTTTAAAAAATAAATTAGTAAAATTCAATTGGAACTATATATAAAAACATAACATTTGTGACATTTCCAATTTTTAACTCCACACATATTCTGTAATAATTAAAATATTTCTATATTATGCAAGTATGTTACCAATTATATTTATTATATTATTCTTTAATTTTTGCAGAAAAATTGTTCACAAAAATTAAGTTATATTTTTGATATAGTCAAACACACAGGGAGACATTTATTAATTGCTGCTAAAGCGTTAAAATTTAATTCTTCTCTTGGTTGTTTTTAGTTAATTAATTCTAAAAAACATTCTTGACATTGAAAACGACTTCTTAGCTTACCAATTTCTAATTTTATTCGTTTTATTTTTATGAACATTAAATGATTGGTGATATTAACGATGATGTGCTCCTCACTTGGTTGTGAAACGATTCATCCATCACTACAAATACAGGTTGAGAAACACGATCACTGCGGGAATATTGTTCATAAATGTTTCGGAATCTATTCAATTATTAATCCAAAAAAGATTTCGACGGGCGAAATATTATTTTATTTTAATTATAAGTAGCCTACTATTTTATTGAAGTAATATTGAGAAGCGGTTAAAAAAATTCGTTTCAGGAAATACTGGACTGGATATTAAAGATTCGTGTCACCATTTTGCATAGCTAATTTAACAAGTGAAATTTGTGATATTTTGCATAACTGTGAGGTAAGAGAAAATATTAGAAACTATTCTTAGGTTTAGTAGTTCAGTAAATAGGTTGTATTTAAAAAGAACTAAATAAACTATTTCAATATAATTTAAATTATATATTTAGTCTATTTTATTTATATTAAATTTATAAATATTTATATAATATAAAAATTTTATTCTGATGATGATAACTACTAGAAATAAAATAAAAAAATACGAATATTAAATGGCAATAAAAGAAATGAATATTTATCTATGATGTTACAAAATTACGAATAAGCGCAAACAATTACATCTTACGGAAAACACTGAAATGGAGTCCTTTAATTTTTATACCATGAATCAAATACTAAGATTGGTAATTTATAACATATTATTAAAAATTAAAATGCAGCAATTCTGTATTCAATTATAAATATCCATAATTTTTCTGAAAAATATTTTTAACTGTTGCTGAATATTGGGAAAAAGCTAAAATTTTATGAGGAATAAAAATGAATGAAAAATGTAATTATTGGTTTAAAATTTATGAAAAAACAAAGAAATTATATAAAAGATTTGTTTCGCTCAATTTATAATAATAATAATTAAAAGTCCTAAAGTGTTTTACAGCTTGAATTGTTTATGTCATATTTTAAATAATAACAATTTTGTGGAGTTCAATGAATTATATTTTTTAACACTTTACAAGAACATCATTAAAATCAGAATACCATTAGAGTTTAGAATATGTTGTAAAATTCAATTGGTTCCAATTCTTTTCAAGCTACAATTATTTTTCAAATTTACTCTCGAGTATGGCAAAAAAATAAAATGAATAACCAGATTGGATTTAAATAACAGAAAATTTAAATAACTTGGAGTTTGATTATTTTGATGAGATAAAATAAGTGTTGATAATTAATTAAATAAATATTAAATATAATTCATTGTACAATAAACATTATATTTCTGTCACAGATTTCATAAAAAAACATATAAATATCTTAGAAAATGTTCTTTTAAAGTAAATTTTAAATATATTTAAAACTGAAAACCCCATTAATTTTAATGACTAAATTTAACTACAAGTTAAGAAATTTACTGCAAAAACGTATTTTAAATTAAAGTGACAGTAAATAAAGGTTTTGCGAAAATGAAAAGGAATAAATTTTAAAATGCAAAAGAACTTATTGACTGATTAATAAATTCATTTATTTATAAAAATTATATCTGAGACAAATTATAGAGATTTCAAATTAAGATAGGAAAGGGTTATTATGCTTCCTTAACAATTTACGATGTAATTATAAATTGTGGGTTTAATTAATATCTTATAATAGTATATATTAATAGAATTCAAAAAATTTATATTATAAGAAACAAATCTCTGAGATATTTATTAGATATAAATAATTAATAATTATGAATTAAATAAATTATGAACAAAATAAACTATTAATTAAAATTATACTTAAAAAGGAGTTATTAACATTAAGGAAATTTAAAGTAATGGGATTATCCAACTATCCTAAAAGTGTAAAGCAAAATTATTCAATTGAAGATAATAATTTAGGTAAACAAAAACAATATAATAATTGACTGAAATATTAGAGAAAAAATTATTAATGGAATGAACTATGAGAAATTTGAAACTATTTGTTTCCCATCGATTAATTCTAAAAAAATTAATATAATGAGTAAGCGTCTAAAAGGAAAAGCTTGGATAATCCTATTTCGCAGTATTTAATTGAAATGGGAATATACTTTTTCCCATTAAATCTAGCATTATTAATAAAGCCTACAGCTTTAGATATGTTTGAATAGGCAGATACATAAGATTTGTTTTCTAGAAAAACAGTTCATTACTTCATTGATAATTAAACGAATTAATATTGGTTTTTATAAGAGAATTATGGGATTACGTCAATGTTTCTATACAGATGAAATAGTGCGAAGATTAATTCTGAAATAGGAACATTAATTGCTTTTCAACCATAGAGGAATTGATATTAGGATTTCTTGATTGTTTAATTTTCTTCAAAGTCATTTTGCTAAATTATTATATAAATATGATTGCATAATTTATTATTATATTTTTTCTGAGAGAGGTATAGACGTTAAAAAAAAATATTAGTTCATAAAATAATATGCTTATTTATTTAAGAAAGAAGAGATTAAATTTTCAGAAAATTATATTAGCATTTAATCAACAATTTTATTCCTAATACTAAAGCTTTTAGGAATACATTTTGGGATACGATAGCCTAGTTGACAAGGTATCAGTCTTGCTTGAATTTTTGGTTCTCGGACGACTTAAGACCGTCCTGTTCACTAATTAATGGAGGATGTAAAACATGTGGAGGTCACAATGTTCCCCATGTTCTCATTCGAAATGAATACCTCTAGGGTTGTTAGCAGCCAAGACTTGGGTTTTCTCTGGCTTTCTATCTTTAAATTTGAAGATCCAGATGGTGCTGCCATCTATGAGCCAAAGTCGTACTTTCACCCTAGTGACGGGTTGCTTTGTTCAAAAGCGTAAGATGCTCTTTCTTACTTCAATCGCCCAGTCCCAGTCTAGCAGGCATGGCTTCGCCAAGTGTCATAAGTAACAACAACAGAATAAATTTTCATAGCGTAAACGTGCTAAATATATATTGCTATAGGCTTTAATATAGAAAAAAAGCTAACTCAAAATACTGAAACTACTGTTTGAAATTACTAATTGAAATTTTTTAATTACTGAAAATACTAACCAAATTTAGAAAATTTGCAAATTACATAAATAGAAAAATGCTTTGCAATAATTTATCAACATCTAACTCAAATACAGTAATATGCTTACTCAGATAACTGTGAAACTATAAATGTAAATGTATTTCAAAATATGAAATGTCATGGTATAAATACTTGGAAGAGTATGTTATTTGAATATATATTAAAAAATCTTACACGAATATATTAAAAAATCCACTAAAAGGAAATATAGTGCACCTTTGTAGAAACTACAGTTAAATAATATAAAGAAAAAACTACATATATCACGTAGAAAATTAGGGAAACAATTTACGCTGTTTTATACCACAGTAAAATACTAAGAGAAATTCCATAACGAGTGTCACAATTCTATCTATCAATTAAGTATAAAAATTATTTTACAAAGATACACATAAAGCACTAATATAATTAACTCGTATCTTTAAACTTAGTGCTATTTCCCCAACATAATATAAATAATCAACTACTAACCTGTTTTTTAACTTTATAAAATATCTGGATGGAATCATGGAGAAAACATTAGGAATATGATTTTAGAAAAACAATCGAATCTTTAAAAAATGACCTAATTAGTGATATTAATGACGTTTATTAGTCATAAGAATAGTTACCAGTAAATAGATTATAATCTCGAAAATTTGAAATTTTTTTCAAGGAAAAATTCTTCTTCTCGCGTATTCAAAAAATAATTTTTTTTTCACATTAACTTCACACAAAAAGCAATTTAATAAGATTGTAACAAATATACCTTCATAAAACTATTAGATATTATAATTTTAAACTTATACACAAAGAACTAGAAGAACGAAGAATAAACCATGTATCAAAAATATGTATCCGCAAGATAGATATGTGGTATGAAACATTATTTTTAGAAACGTAAAACACGAATTTAATATAAGGTTTTGAAAACAATATTGGTTTACTGAAAAAAGAACTTTAGAAATATTAATAATAGTTTACTTGTTTATTTATTCCTATATTGTTTATTTTTCATTTTAAGATCTTTCAGGAATTCAAAATATGAAAATAAAATTTCATCAAAAAAGACTTTGATTTTAAAAGACCTTAAATAAATGTTAT
>JAPDSC010109806.1:16201-43545 GCA_026290005.1 Latrodectus geometricus
TATATATATATGTATGCATACAAATTGAAAGTATTTTGCTCATCATCTTCTAATGTAAATATAATCTTAAACATCATGGCATGCCATCATAATAATATACATTTATAAGAAAATATAACTCTATAAATATAATAGAAATTTTTTAGCAGCTTTTACAATACTAATATTCGTATTGCTTAAATTTTTCATTGGAATACGCAAACAATCAAAAGTTAATCAATTGAATAACATATCAAAAGTAATTAAATTCTCATATAAAAAGTAAAGGTCATGGAAAGAAGATAAATATTTATAATCTGTTTTTAGTTCACTCTTTCGCTTCTAACCTAGGTACTGAATCAGAATTCATCAGTTTCAAGTTCAGTGAGATAGATATATCATATTGGTGTAAAGCCATTGCTCATTCTTAAAGTTTCATGAAATCTCTATTACATTTAAATGTCAATAAATTATAATATGGGATCTATTTAACTGATAATACAAAAATCCACATTTTAAACTTTTTAGTTAATAATTGTTTTCTGTAAACACCACATAACTGAATAAATTTTTCTTTCAATAATTGGGTAATTTTCATAAGGATAATTTTTTTTTATCTTTATAGCTGGCAGGAGACCTTCAATAATACTTCCTTTGAAATAAACAATCATCAATATTCCTTTATGATTAATAGTAATTCAACAAATATGTTCAAAATCAGGTGCTTTAATGAGATATTTCTTCAACACTTTGATTATTTTGCCATTACTTTGAAACCTACACTCATGCTTAAATCTTTCTCTTCTTGTAAGTTTTGGCAAAAGATAAATTTTCCCTTAAAAATTATGTACGTGAAACCATAATAGTAATATACTATGTATTATAGCATTATAAAATGATAAGATCTCGGTGCTCATTTAATGATTCCAAAGTTTAAAGTCAAGCTTATGCTTAAACTTTAACGTTCTCTGTGTGCACAAGCTTTTTGATTTTCTAGATCAATTTGGTAAAAGTACATTTTGTCAGATTAACTAAAATATTTAAATTTTACAATTCTGAAAATGCGGTCTCAATGTAAAATAAATATTGATCCAAGTGTGTTACATTTTTATTTTTTCATTACATTTTTATTTTTTACATTTATTACGTTACATTTTTCCAAGTTTATTTAAATTTCATGCTAGTAAGCGCAAGTAAAATCCATGTATTTAGTGAAAGTCTATTCATCATTCTCCAAAATCTGTCGCAGTGCTCAACGTGAAGCCTCTAACTTAAATCTATATAGCACATGTGTAGCTGAGAGTGAGAAAAGCATACATATTTGAGGATAATTCCGCATTATTTTAAAGTTTGTCTTTGAGCTTTTTTTAATTGTAAAACTGTAGCCTAATTTATTTGTAATTTGCTGTTTTTTAATTGGAATGATAATTCAGTAGAGCTCAGTGGTACTTTGTATTTATCAGAGAACCTTTTCAGTCATAATTTCGGTTATGATGATGTTATTTGATGGTTGTTTCACGATCATCCTTGTTCCACTACCTCATTTTGGTAAGTTGAGATTTCTGAGTAGTATTATTGAAGATTCAATTTTCAATAGCGTGAAGGAAGTGTAATTGCATAGCAAGTACTTGCAAAGAATTTAAAAGTTCTGTAGGGAAGGTGATAATTCCTTTTAATGTTTATCATCGTATCGATCGGTTTGTATATTTTCTCTTTACAGGTAATTGTCTTTTGAATAATAAAATTGATATCACTGACAATAATATTTTTAGTTGATAAAATTTCCTTAGGAAATAGTCATGAATTTGGTCTGTGAACTCGTTTTTAGTATTGCCTATGTTGTATGCATTTGAGATACACTATTTTATTATAAACGGATAATCAAGTTATTTGGCTCCATTCCTGGTGGACGAGGTTTTACAAGTGAAACAAAATATTTTAAGTATAATTCATAACTTATAGTTTATCTGGGATTTGTTTTTATTACATATAAAATGATTTTTTATGCGATACATTTATGTATCAAAAATTCTTAATCTGAATGATTTATTGTCCTTGAATTGAATGTATTTCTAACGTTTTGAGACCAAACTCTACTCAAATGAATAATTATGAAAATAATTATTAAAAATAAAACGGTTTTTAATATATTTTATTTATATTCATTAAGTATTGAATCTCCTATATATACACAATCCTATGATTACATAAACGGAATAGCCATATCAGTTATGTTTACTAATGAAAATATCTACATTCTCATCAAAAGCATTGCAGTTGCTAGACATAATTTTTAACTTGCTATTTATATATTACAATGAATCGTTCTGCACATTCAAGGATATGTTTATCTTATCTTTCTTAAACCGCAAGACGTCAGACAATTTAAATCACAAATTGTTGAACAATTCAAATGACTAACAAAAAATATCTTGTATTAATATATCCACCAATCAGCTTTCTAATATAAACAACACTTGATGCAAAGAGAATGGATTTTTCTATTACTTTATTTATATTTTTTTCGCTAAAGTAGAAAGAGAATGAAACTAATAATTTATTGCTCTTTGATAAAGTTGATGAATTATATTTTTTTTTATCCAAGCAAAAGAAGTTGGATATTCTTGTTTGTGAAAAATTCAGTCTATCTGAGTTTACTGTATTGGAGATGAATTACTTGCATTGAAGTCTATGCATTAATGAGAAGAATTAGGCAATTCAGGCGATAGATCTCTACCTCCATATCTAACAAAAAGAATTAGGCAATTCAGGCGATAGATGAGATTCGACGTTTTAATAAGATTTTTAAACATCGAGTAACGTAATATTATACTTAATAAACGTTTTTTTTCGAATGACATTGTAAAATTTGTCTATATTTATACATAGAATACAAAAATTTATAATAATATGGAGTACATTTATTTTTGTTTATATTTAAAAAAACTTTTTTTAGAATTATTATTACTTTTATAAGCAAATATATTCAAATTATTCCAAGAATATTTTTAAATATTGCTCTTCGTTTTATTTAACATTATATTACAGGGACTATTCAAGACTACTTAAAATTTTGAACAGATTACGGTCACCAAATGTTAATATTTCTTTTGAAAAATATCTAGTTTATATTCTAATGTTCTAGTTTATATTCTTATGTTAAAAAATCATTTAATGCTCTTATTCTTTAATTCCTTTGAAGTTTGTTAATGTTTATGAGTGGGCAAATATGTTCGTTTTTAAAATCTTTTTTTTTTTTTTTTTTTTTTTTTTTTTTTTTCCTACTGTTCTGTTAATTTTAAGGTTAAGATTAAACAATTTAAGATTTTTTTAAAGTATGTCCTTCTAAAATAAAATTTAAATAATATAATGTTTGAGGATCAGATATTTTAAAAATTAATTATTACAAAGTAACTAGTTTTCATAGGTGACAAATACAAAGAATATCCATTTATTATAGAAAAAAAAACTGCATCGTATTCACCACATATTAATTTTCATTTTAATTGATGACTCTGCTTTTCTGTGTACAGTCAAGAAGCAATAAAAACTATTGATTATAAGCCTGTGAATTGTTGATTATTATTTATTAACATCTTATCATCTCAAAGTGTAACAAAGCTATTTTAAAGTTATTTTTAAATATTTATTATTTTGATTGCTATAATATACAATAAAAGTACCAGAAGATGTGTATATCTGGTCTATTTGTGTTGAAATTTATAAGTGTTGTAACTGCGTATTTTACCCTAAACTTTCATTTAATCCGTCATAATGAAAACTTTTTAACTAGATAACAAAAAAATCTCAATAATCAGGGTAATTATTTACTAATAAAAATAATAAAACAAATCACACATCAGAATTGATTCAGCATTAATTTTTATGAAATACATTTTTCAGTATCCCTTTATGTTCTAGCAACTTGTTACATTTTTAAAGCATTCTAATCAAAGAAAAACATATTAAATATTTTATGAATATTCATTATTAAGTGTGATATGCATTTATACTTGATTTCTCTTAATAGAACTCGAATGCTGAATTGATCTTTTATCATAATTTTTTTTTTTGAATTTCCTAACAAATTCTTCCACTTTTAGTTTTTTTTTAATATTTATTTTTTTATCATTATATGTCTTATATGAATATATATATATATATATATATATATATATATATATATATATATATATATATATATATATATTTATATATATATATATATATATATATATATATATATATATATATATATATATATATATATATATATTATTTTTTTTGTTAGGAATTATTTGGAAACTACGCTTAAATATGATAAATGTATATAAGAAATTATCTTAGGAAGTTTGGTTTAATAAATATAAATATTTCTGTAATTAATGATGGTGCTGCCTTATTTGTCAGACGTATTAACTAATTTTCTAACTAATTAACTAATCTTAGTAACAAATTTTCTTAGGAGAAATATATTCAGTTTCGTTTTAAGCCAATTAAGTTACTATATTTTTTTACTTCATTTATATTTATTTTATATGATATGTTAGAGCATCGAAAAATTTAATGTTTGGTAAATAATGCAAATCAAAATTTATTCAATACATTGATGATCTTTTTTATGAGATATAATATTTTCAAAAGTTAATTTTTAAGATAATACTCCAACAAAATTATTTGTCAATATTGAAAATGATTTATTAAAATAAAAGTTAAACATTTTGTTAAAAGTATCGTTTTTTATATATTCGCTTAAGCTAAACATTAAAAAAATTTTTTTTCTCATTAATATTATACCTATTAAACTTTCACGTTTATTTCCGCAGTTTATAATAATAAATTAAAATATCAATTGATGGAAATAACAACATTTCTCTATTGAATACTTCTAAGAAATTCAACCCATTTTTGATGATAAAATATTTATTTTTACTTTAAAAACACACTTTAAGTATTTTAAAATATCTTGAAATTGTTTCATTCACACAAAAATTTACCAGAAATAAAGTGTCATAGTGTATACAGAAGCTTGCCTTTATATGTGAGTCTTAGTTCGGCTAGTGCAATTATACTAGCAAAAAGTTTGTTCATATTTTCAGCAAATATTGTCCAATTTTTATATAAAAATAATTCTTTGAAAATATAAAATATTGCAAACTCAGCTAAAAGTTTCAGGATTTGTTCCATCCTGGTATCAATTATTCTAACCACTTATATGACATGTAGGTACAAAATTTGAGTAATACAGAGAATATAATATATATCAAAGTGTCATTAAAAAAATCTACAAAACATGACAATTGCTCCTCCTGGAAGAAACATTCTAAAATTTTATAGAATTTTAAGAATATAAAAATCTATTTGTCTAATTTGTTCGTACCTGTGATAGTTAATTGTCTAGAAACCTCGTAAAAAGTTACAATTCTCATAAAAGTGCTTCAACAGCAGAACATAATTCACAGTGATCACTATTAAGCACTACGTGTTGGAAATACAATATTTTAAGTATTTTGATTTCAGTGTTATCAATCTAATTATATTTACTTCACATGTTTATAAAAGTTTTTAATAATTCTATATATTCATTTACATATGCATTATCAGTTGTGATTTATATCTCACTAAATATTCTGTGCTCATTTTCAAGAGCCTTGGAAGTAGTTAATATAACTAGCAACCTACCTTTAGTAATTTAAGGAAAATTTACGTTTCTGATATGAAAATTCTCTTAGGAAACAATCAGTATGATTGGAATATTTATCTTAAAAACATTCAATATGATTAATTTTGAAGTTGACAGAAGAAATCATCTTAAAAAAACATGTTTGGCGAATAGTACAAAAATCTATTACTGAGGAATATGACTCATAGATTTTTGAGAATAAACAAACATTTTTACCATATTATTTACACACTCCGAAACAATTTTTAGAAACTTCTTGGAATCCAAATTTTTAAAAAATAATATTTAACTGCATAAAATAGAGATTTAAATTTTTCTAACGTTATAGATACACTATGTCAAATTTCTGGCATGATACTCATGAGAATGTGTATTATCTTTTATCTTCACTAATAAAAGTTAGTTATGAAAGATATTAAATCCAGATTTAGTTTCCAAACATGTATATGATGACGAGGATGGAAAAAAAATGAAGAAATTGTTAATGTTATTTTAATTTTGCATACTAAATGAATTGAGAAATTGTAAAATCTGATAAAATATATTACGATAAAAATATTTCTTAGAAGTAAAATCTCAAAAACATTGATATATGTTTCAAATTTATATAAATGTTCTATAAATTAGAATTAGAGCCTCAAAAATATTTATATACATTTCTGAGACTCTAATTCTAATTTGTTAATAAGACTAAAATTAGAAATTTTTATGCGTAATATAGAACATAAATGTACATAAAAATATATTTTACTATTTGTAAAATTTATGAGGAACATAGTTAATTTTTTCTCTAAAAATTAATGTGACATTATATATTTTTAATAAAAAGTTACTTTCATCAATATTTTATTTCTGATTTTTATTAAAAATCGGAAATCTGTATTTCTGAATGATTTCAATAATATTATAGGACGTTTCATCATATGGAAATTAAATGAAATTTTGTAACAACATATTTGTGTTTGTCTTGAAATTCCATTATTAACAACAAGGATCATAAGAGATGTACATTGTTGCAAAATTAAATTAACGTAGTATATTTTGTTACATTAAATAGATGTTGTGCTACAATAACATGTTATGAGAATAATATTGTGCATTTACAAATAGAAATTATCAAATTATTTAAAATCAGTTGTAAATTGTAAAATTATCACTTATCTACATCCATTATTTTAGCAAAACAAAATACTACCACAAGTCCCATAAAATATTGATCTATTAATAATTTATTTAATTTTATGATAATTTTAGAATTTAATGTTTGCTATTATCCGTTGATATATGATAAATGAATTCCAAAGGATTTAATATTGAAAAGTTTCATTTAGTTCTTAATTTTAATAATAAAATATATGAAACATTTTTAATTACAAGTATGTATCACATTTTAAGAAACTAAATTAAATTCAAATACAGATTTCGGCGAAACAATATCAACCAACATCAGATAATTTGTACTACGATCAAAATATTCCTTTCGTGCAACATAGTAACAGAATAATTATTTATTAACATTTATTTTAAGTTCTCACATTTTAAACTGCAAACACTTGTATTTATTTATTAGTATTGCGTAATTTTAGTATGCGTTGATGAATAAATTTACTTCGACGACAATGTGAGAATTTCTCGTTAAGTAAATTTTCTAAAGCAGCTTCAGAATTTGAAGATTTGCAAGGCCTACTCCTCCTCCTGAGAATACAGATGCGTCTGTCATCAGGTATTCATGAATATTAATAATGAATGTAGAATTAGAGCATTTGCAGAACACTGATTGCATGTAATGTTTCCCACAAAATATACTCATGAAGGAAATGTACGGATAATGCTTGTTATTAACTTGATTGGTTACCATTTGAGTGTTGTTAATTTAATAAGTCATTTCTAAAACTGTGAAAAAATGAAGTGAAGGTTTATTCATCACTTTTTTGTAATTGAGAATATTCATGGATTATTAAAACAAAAATCATAGTTTGATTAAAAATGCGCCAATACGAATTTTTAGGCGTTTTTGTAAACTTCGAGAAATGGATCATTATACATTTATTTGCTTTTAGGAATTTAGTGTAACCATTGGAAATATTGGTATTATCAGTTATTTTTTAAATATTATTTTAAGAAGATATAATGGAAAATATATATAAATAATAAAGTTTTTAAGTAAAATGTAGCATTTTTTTAAATCTCAAAGATTATCATTTAATAGAAAAATTTATAATTTTGCCCAAGTCTTACAAATTTAAGCTACGCGTATGCTTGTTTATATTATTAGAATTGTTCCAAAAATTATTTTCGCACCAGAAATCTTAAAAGAAATATGTCATAAAATTAAAATATACCATCAATTCAAATGTATCTCCTAAAGCTAAACAAATTATCGTTTTTAAATTAAAACTCTGTTAAAAAGATAGGCTTAAATAAAGTTTACATATTTTTTTTGTAATTACACATCTAAAATTTTTATTAAAATAAATTATGATTGATAATTTTTTTTATAAATGATAGATTTTTTTTTTTTTTTAAATTTATTTTTCCTATTGATAATAATTAAGCCTTAATATAAAAGTAGTCCATAAAATATAAAAATTAAATATGCATCTTATTTATATTATGACTTTTTGTTTTAATAAAAAGTTTGTTTCAAGTAGAACTAGTTTTTGTTTTTATGCGGCTATTACAATTTTCATATTTAGAATGTTATGCATTAACATCCATTTCTACACATATTTTACAAAAATGGTATTTATTTTATTCAGATAAAAAGTATGCTATTTTTTGTACAAGCAAAAATTAAATTTTTAAGTATTGAAATGTACATGCTCATATTTTATTCAAAGAAATAATAAATAAAAATATTTATCAGATAAAAAATTATTGTATTCTATAAATCTTAAAATTTTTAATTTTGACCTCATCTTTTATCTAATGATTTAATGACGTTATTTAAGTGAATATTTTTTGTGGATAATTCAACTAAACATAATAAAATTTATAAACTTGTAACTTCAAATTACTTTTAAATTCTACATCAATCTAAAAATGCGTCAATTATTTAAATCATACATACATCATGGAAAAAAACATAAATTATTAAAAAAAAATTAAAAAAAAGAATTTAGCATCTTATGAAACTTATATAGATATATAATTTTTTTATTTAAATTATTTAATTTAGCATCTGTTTGATTAATGTTCTCTGGAATGTTCTAATCTTGTACCTACATCCCATAGAATAAATGATAACAAACGTTGAGCAAATCAATAGTAAAAGTCTGAAAATCAATAACTGAGTTGGTATTATTCTCCAGTTGCTAATCAAATTTATTTACCCATAAAATTTGATTAAATATTTATTGAAAGTATGAATAGAAATGTTGCTTGAAATTAATTACAGCGACTAAAAGACAAATCACGTATTAAGCCAATTTTTGTGTGATATAAGTGAAAAACATTGAGGTAATTTGGATCAGAAATCTCTGTTCCTAAGTCAAAAATGAATATACAGCGCAATTAAAATCCTTTTAGCTGACATTATTTTAAACTGCCAATTTGTAAAGCCAACTTAAAAAAATGAAGTACTTTATTGAATTACTGTCAAATAATAAATTGTAAATTTGGTAATATTCTACTGGATCTCTCATCCTAGAATAGGTAATAAGTAAATTTTATACTCTATAATATATATTTTAATATATGTAATATCATTTTAAATACAGGAAAGAGGAAATGTCAAAGAAATTTGAATTTATCACTTTGATTTATTCAGAATAATACTTATACTCAAACATAAAATAGTATATACTAATGAACAAAAACACAAACCAAAAATTAATGACAGAAAAGAAAACAAAATTAAATTTCTTAAATTTATATAGACTGAATTCTTATTAAAATCTTAAAAATATATTAGAATCAATTTTTTTGAAACTAACATTAAAAGAGTTCGTTAAAAAAAGTATAATGTTTGGTAAAATTTCACTTATGAAAAATATTTCTCCAACCTTTTAACTTATTTTTAATTCTTTACATAGATAATTAAAATTAATTTTTCTGATCTTCTATTCTTGTATATCCAAATTTACATTGTATTTTAATGTTTTTTTCATTCACCTATTTTAAATAATGATTTTTATTAAGTTCCTATGAAAAAAAGCCTTTTTTTGCATACTAAGGTTTAAAAAGTTTATCAAGCATAATTCAAATATAAATTAGGTTTTAAATGCGAAATAATTTTTTGTTTTAATTGCTTTGGGATATCCCAGCTTAAATAATATATAAAGTATGTAATTATAAACTTTTTTACAATTTTAAGTTACAAAAACTACCTGCAAATACATGCAATCATAGTTAACTTATTGTATGTATTTTTTCAAATATACCTATATGTATATATACATTTCTATTTTGTAGTTGATATATATAACCAGAAAAGAAATCAAACACTAACAATAAAACATCTCTTTCTTCACAAGTTTTTCAAATCCCATTGAGAAATATTCTTCTTCTTGAGCTCAGAATCTTTCACGTGCTTTGTTTCAAAATACAGAATCACAAGTTATGCTCAAATTGGATTGGAACAAAGCCAAGTTTTGGCAAAAAAGTCCCAGTTGAACATTGTCCAGACAGGGAAATAAAAAGTGTCTAATAATAACAGAGAAATCTTCTTTTCGTCTGTTTATTGTGTGTCTTATCTGAATTAAGTTGATCTTAAAGAGTCTAATATTTTTATACTTTAAAAAACTGAGTTTTATATATATAGATGTACGCATTTTTATGTGTGTGTGTCAAGTTAAAAACTGCAAAGTAGGATACTTATTTTAAAATGTAAATATAATTAAAATAAGTATGCAGTTTAAAAAAATAATAAAGATATATGATATTTACATTGGTTATCATAAATTAAAGAAAAATTACAAAAATGACGATAAAGTAAAAGTTAAGCATGGAATTTAATGAAACTTATTCATATAGGAAGCTACAAAATAGCATAAGAAAAAAATCACTAGACATTTATGGTGTTATAAAAATTAGCATATGTATACAATGCACAAATGGTAGGTGTACGTTTGGCACAGGAAAAGTAACTTTAATATGGGGTATAATCTCCGCTAGGAGCAATACAACGTATGCAATAATGTATGATGTTCTCAGTAACGTGTTATTTTAATTTTGTAGGAAATTCACGTCATTGCTCTTCATAGAACGGGGATTGAGAGCAGCTACACGTCGTCCTAGAGCGTCTAAACATGCTACATTGGGTTAAGTCCAATAAGCAAATAAGATAATAATTAGCAACCACAAAATAAGCGAGCCACTGTAGTCTCGCACTATCATCCTGTAGCCTAATAGCATCACACATTGCCCGGACATAAGGGCACACATAAACATGCAGGTTGCCATCCCTATAGGTTTGAACATTAACTTATCCACCTAAAGAGATACCACCCCAAATGCAGACTCTGAGTGATCCGAATACATCTCTTTCACGAATGTTTGATGGATGAAAACGAGTTCCAGGTTCTTTTTAAATAAAAATGCTCATAGAATTGTTCTTCATAGGATTTTCAAGGCTAAACGTAGAAGCCCTCCATTGATTACACGTCCGGTAGACATGTTGACGTGACCACTGCAAACGTTTCCACATATGACATGACGTGAGCGAGAAGCAATTGAATAGTCGCCTTGCATAAAGACCACATTCGTGACACCTTTGACGCATGAAGACCTAGAATAAGAAATGTATACAAACCTCCAGTAGGATGAAGTGACGGAATATCTGAGTTCAGAAGGAGTTGCAGTTATATTATTTCGTGCGCATAATGGCAAATATCTGTCATCAGCACTCGTGGTATCAAGTGGCCGTCCTTAGCTGAACCTCTTGAATGTTGAATGCAAGGTTAGAAATTTATGCCAGAGTCTATGAATCACAGACAGCTCAAATTCAGCCATATAGACACTTCTATCTTGTTTTGTCATGCCTCTAGACTCTAAATAGCGAGACATCAAAATTGTTCAGTCAAATGATGTCTATAGGCCATTGTTAAAATTTCTTTGCATCAGATTTTTAATATCAGACATGCAGAGAGAATTGTCTCGCCTTGCTCTGAGATAACCATTTTTATGTTCCTAGCAAATAACGAATACAGAAAGCAGAGCGATTATTGTGTATGATGTCATAATATTAAACTATGTAACATATTAAAATTTCATTGAGATCGGTTTATTTTTGGGAGTATTACCACTAATTTTGTGTTTTTTCTCAATATTTGGAATATATGTATATTGGTAGGCAGGTTATTAAACATTAAGAAAAAATAATATATATATATATATATATATATACAAACATTAAGAAAAAATCATAATCATCTCTATGAAATATCTTTGAACCGCAGAAGAAATACAGGTTTTTACAGAAAAATTTAACAACGCTTCTGACAAAACCAACAGAGAAATAGAAGGTGATCCCTATGTGAATATTATTAGTCTATTGCAAAATCATTCCTTAACTGCAATTAATTTTAGTATTTAGAAGGAGAATTATGAATTTAACCAATTATTTTAACTACGCAAGAACAAGTAAAAAAGAAAAGAAAATGTGCTAAATAAATTTATGAATCAGTGACATTGTTGAAATTGTCAATTTTATTTGGCACAGTGAAACGAATACAAGATGTAGAAAAAACAAGACGTAACCCACGATATTATTAGAGATGATTTTAGACATTCGAATCAAAGACATTTGTATTTTAGGTACATGACAAAGAACAATTTCCTTTTGGTATATCAAAAAACAGTCCCCAATTATCGAGGAAAGTTTTATTTTTCTTGAAGACTATCCAGATTAAGCATTATTATTTCGAGATTGTGTTAGAATATCATGTTTTAGAAAGTCAGTGATTTTAATTATGTATTTGTAAGACAAAGGGCAAATGTAAAAAATCTTGAAAACGATTTCTCAGTTCCATTGCAGCCTAATGTAACTTAATAGATAAACTTGCAAGTAAATACAAATGATTGATTTTTTTAAGAATATAGGTTTTTAGATTGCTTTAGCATGTGTGGTTATTCTTTTCATAATTTATTTGCAAGTTAATTAAAAATCGTAATTCCTTTCTTTTCCCAGATCTTTTAGATAACAAGTCTTAAAAATTGTCGACTAGTTAAAAATTAATTTAAAGTTCTGTTTTGTTTAGATGAAAATAAAGTATGTACTAAAATAACTGGCTAGACTTTATTTTACTTTCCTTAATATTGTTCATTTTGTATTTTTTTAAAACATTTCATGCGAGACATATGACTTATGCTGTCATCTAATGCATCGTCTTAAAATATTTACTGAATTAAAAGACAAAACAGCCACTATTATTTAAATTTCTAGATTGAAAGACTATTCAAATAAAGATTATTGACTTTACATTTTAGTAGACATATTTATGATGTTCTGCAAATTATTTAGAACAAAATACATAATATTGCTTAAAAATATATATTATTTCAAATTAAAATATCATTTTTTACAAACTAGTCAGGATTACATATATTTAACTAGTTTAGTGGGGATAATGCATAGTCACTTATAATTAATCTCTTTTACCTTAACACACACATACATACATATATATAAATATATGCATATCTTGTTTGTTAATATATAATTTATGTAATCACTGCATTAAATAATAACTTTTCAGTAAAAAATAAAGTTTGTATCAAAGTTTTAAATTTATAAATTATTTCAGTTCCTTCAATGTTATACACTTTAATAGAGCAAATATTTACACAATGTTTACATACTATCTGAATTGATGTAAAAATTGATATCAAAATTATTTTTATGTACTTAAAACAAATCTGGCAAGACAAGTTAGATGCATGTTAAGAATTCTGTTTGTAAAATTATTAAAGCAAAGAATATACATTACATTTCATGTAATTTTTGTGTGCTGACTTAACATAAGCTTGTTATTAAAACAATTTTCGAAAAATGTAAAATAACAAAACAAAATTATAATATTCGTTAAGTAAGCTATGTGTTATTACTTTATAACGTTCTTCTATGTTTATGTTATTTCTTGTGAATTATAAAATATCACTGATTCAATATTCAAGCAAACAATAAGGAAAACAATTAATATCTAAATTTACAAATATTATCGCAAGAAAAATATTAAATTTAATATTAAAATGCAATTTTAAAAATGAGTAAATAATACATTTTTCTTTCATCATATATTATATCAAAAATGTATACTCCATCATTATTTGAGATAAGTAACTGATTATTGGTGGCAAAATATACGATGAAGCATTGAAGTTTATTTAAAAACAATACCCTTCATTTTATACAAAACTTTAAGAAACATTTTGCTCATTAAAATCCTCCAAAAGAAATATTTAGTAAATATTATGTTATTTACTTAGATGTGTCGCATTCTATGCTTATTTATGTACAAAAACTAAATGTACCATGAAAAATTGATATTTTCTATTTTATTATAACTAAGAGAATTTCACACAGATAAGAAATTTAATTCGTATTTATTTGAAATAAATTGGAGGAAACATTGCATTATTTGCAATAAAATATATAAAAATAGAAGATTACGTAGTAGAAAAAAAGATATACCTAGTAAAATTTGACACATTTTCCTTTTGTGTCACTTTGAATAGTATAAATCATTAACCTTTACCTAAAGTACTCAAATACATTACTTTATTTTGGTAATAAAAACAAGCTGGTGAGAAAGTTTAAGATGATAATTTAATGAATTTAAAATATATTTTTTCCTGCCATGTATTTCATGATTTAACAAATTTAAAAACTCACTAATAATAATAAAAGTCATTGAAAAAATCAGCATAAGATTTATCATTTTTTTTTACTTTGTTTGTCTGTATTATTTACATTTGACGCTTGTATTTTATGAATAGGTTCTAACATTTTTATCATTGTACGTGTTTATTATATTAATGTATAAGAAACATACATTTATTTTACAGATCCGATTTACCTATTTTCAAATAACCCAGAATATAATTTTCTGCAATATTGTCTACTTTTATATTGGTATATTTATATTTTATGTTGGTATATATTGGTATTATTGATCAATATTGGTTTAATTCCCTCAAAAGGAAATCCAAATTTCCTCCTACTCATTCTTTTTTCAATCCATTTTCTAATTTAAATATTAATTAGATTTATTCGTTATTCTCAGAGTAGGCAAAAACTGGTATAAGCCATAATTCATTTGATTTTAAAATAATCAATAAATATCCATCAATGTTTATAACTAGAAAAAAAAAACAATAAGTTGATGTTTTTAATAACATCTGTATTTTTAAAATATTTTATCTTTGTCTTTTTATATTACGTATTTCAAAAAGTATTTACCTTCAATTTATTTATTTTGAATAATAGTACTTTAAGAAATTTTTATTCATGTTTTTTAAATAAAATTTCTATTTATTGACAATTCTAGTTGTAATTATTCTGAACAATTTATGCATTATTTCTTAACATTTATGATAACATGTAAATTTATTTACTGTGACAATTTCTTTTTTCTAATATTTTTTTACATATAAGTTAAAACGTTATATTTATTATCATTTTCTTAAATCAATATGAATTTGACTTTGTATATTACTTTTGAAAAATGGCTTAAAGTGGAAATATTATTTGTAATCTTGTAATGTATAAAATACTTATATATTTTTAAAATGTTGCATTTATGTTTGTTTATCAATGAAAGTTTGTATTTCTTTCCTAGATTAGCATTAGAAATGTATACTTAAAAATATTGCAAAATTTATATAATTCAAAGAAAATAAACATCTACAATTTATTGAAGTTGCTAAACATAAAATCAAAGTAAATAGTGCGATTTTGTTTGCTTCTCTTTCACTGTAACATTTGAAAATTAATTTAAGGCAAGGTTCTCTCTTTGGAATTTTGGATTCCGTAACATTAAAATAACTTGATTGACTAAGAATCTATGAGATTTCTATTATTGATTATCTTGTATTTTGGAAATTTGATAGCAAAATGACTAATTTAATGTATTAATTAATAAAATTATGTTAATTAATAACGTTAAAACAATTAAAAACATACATTAAATTAACAAAAGTCGAAAGTAGCTAAAACGATTTTACTCTATTACAGTGCTGGAATTTTCACTGCACTGCAATGGAAGTTACTCTGTTGACTAATAAATTCTAAAACTTCATAAAATAATAGTGTTCTTCCTGCTCATTTATTTTTGTAGGACTGCTAACTACTGATAATACATAAGTGTAAAAAAAAAAAAAAAAAAAAAAAAAAAAAAAAAAAAAAAAAAAAAAAACACACACACACACTTATTTTTTTTTTTTTTTTGTTATTTTTTTATCAAGTTTCTCGTTATGAAGAAATGCACAAATTTATATTTTTAGCATGAATCACTCACGTCTCGGAAGAATATAAATAATATAGATTCAAAATTTGATCAAAAACAAAATAACTTTATATAGGAAATGATAAATTTATATTATATACAACACAGATTTATAATTTTTACTCGAAAAAGATACGTTCTTTAAAGCATCTACATTTCGGAAAAATAAAACGATGGAAACAACGTAAGGCGCGTGTGTACAGGAAATAATAAATTTAATTTATATATAAAATTAATAATTTTTTCTCAAATAAGATGTGTTCTTTAAAGAAAGATTAGATTCAGAGAAGTTGGATTAATATGAAACTTTTCCATTTTAGTCAATTTTTGCAATATTTTAATCTAATTAACAATTTCTAAGCACCCTTACATTTTTTGATAAGAATAACGTTATTTAAGATTTAGTATAATTGAAAAGAGAAAACTAATAAAATTAAATTTAAACAGTTATGAGAGATATTTTTAAATTCCATTATTTATACGCATATTTGAATATTAATTATGTGAACTGCATATTGACTATTTTAAAAATTCTTATACATATTATTTTGCAAACTCTTTTTCTAGTTAATAAATTTTAAAATTTTAGTTTATTTTGAATTACGTCCAATGATATATAAATTGCATCTATTCAAACTTTGTAAATAAAAAGCTAAAAATACATTAAAGTTTAAAAAAAAAAAAAAAAAAAAAAAAAAAAGGTTTTTTGAATGTTACCTGATACCATATTGCATATGAATTAGTGCGAAAATGTTCTAACTCTCTATCTTTTAATTTTATTTCTCTCTATCTTAATCATATATATTAAATAATCCATTAATTAACTTGAAATGAATAAAATGTACCATTCATGAAAAAAATGAGAATCATGTATCATAATACTGAACTTATTTTTCAAATTTTATATAACCTACTACAGTATTTAAATATAGAAATGAAATTTCTTTTTTTCTACATTTCTTCAATGAATTAATAGTATTTGTAGTGTCTCTCTTAATATTAACATTAAATATTTTTTTTTATTATTCTAAGTAAAATCTGATCAAAATATTTTTCAATAATTTAATAAAACGAAATTCACTAGCATGATTAAAAGCTACACTTTTGTTGGTCGAAATATTAATTATTATTGTAGAACACATAAATTATTATATGGAGATCATTCCGTTTTACATTTTTATTCCTTTATATGTGCTAAAAAAATTATTTAGTTTATTTGTAGTTATTTATAATTTTGTAACAAATTAAAATTATCATAAATGCTAAGTCGGAATGATTTTATTACCGCAAATAATAAAACTAAGAGATATTTTGGGAATGAATTTAAACTAATTATAATTTATTTTTTAATTACTATAATTAATATTTAATATTATTTAATTTTAATTAATAATAATTACTATTATTATTAATTAATTTAGTTTAAAAATAACACTCGGTCTACACTAAAACCGCATGCTGTATTACGTGTTTATTATTTTCAATTATTTTTACAATGAAATTGTTTTAGGAAATGGAACATAATGTATTCGTCTTAAAACGATAAAATTTAATAGTGAGTATATCATGCATTTCCAAACACATTGATAAACATCAATAAAAGCAATTAATATTAATAATTTATTTGTTGTTATTTTGTATATTACTTGTAAAATAATTCTATAAATATTGTACATCATCAGGTTAAACTTAAAATGAAAATTTACTCATGTTTGCACTTTTGTAGACGAAGGAAAAAAAACATATTTTCCACCAAATTGCTCGTATTCAATGAAATGGCTCACAGTAGTCAGTTCCACTGAAACTCATTTCATCTTAGCCAGTTGTATAGCAGTTTCTTTTTCTAAATGGAGAATATAAAAAAAATAAAAAAGTAGTATGTTTCTTATAAACTCGTATCAATATAAATGAACCAGTGAAAGGGGAAGGAAGTAGAAAAAGAATCTAAGAAAGTTCCTTATACTTTTCTTAGCCTACAGCAGGATGTAGCCCATATTATATTTCGAACACGTTAGCCACAAATCTTTTAGACTTAAAGAAGATGTGTTTTTCTTATTGTTTTGCTTCCATTACATAGCTGCGAACATTTTTCTTTGATATTTTCTGACTTTCTTTTTTTTGTGTAGTTCTTAATACTCATAATTTTATCCTTTAGTAAAAACTCTTATAAATTATCTTTTTTGTTAGTTGGACTTTTCAAATCACAAACGTGGTTAATGAGCCCAATGAAATTACATAAATTTAAAACTTCGTTAAACTTATTATATTTTTTTAAACAAATAAGTATTCTATTAAAAAAGAAAGAAATTTAATATCACGAGCACTTTATTATTGTTATTTCTGAATATATTAAAATGGAAACTCATTAAAACAAATTTAATCTCAAAATAACGCTTAAATGTTTGATAATTTAATGTTAATCAAATTTACTCGAAATATTTACATCTGATGATTTTACAAAATATATATTTTAAGTCCAATCTTAATTTTTCAATTATTGAAAATTTTCTATAATTAGTTAAGTAAGCTTAAGCAAGACTATAATTGTTTAGAAAAATTCTTTTGCAGAATGCAATAAAATAATTATTTCTTTACAAAAATTAAAAGTTCTTAAAATGTTTTAATTAATCTGTGTTTTCACAAACATTTACTGTTTGCTTATACTGTAACTGCATACACGACAAATAATCTATTTTAAAATTTAAATTGCCTAGTTATAATTATAATTGTAACTAGGTGTTTTTCTAGTATCTTTTTATAAAATATATTCAACTCTATTACATTATAAAAATAGGAATTATGCTATAAGCATTTTAACACGTAAAACTTGCATTTATGCAAGAGATTAATATTGGAGTTTTGTTTACTGATTTTAAAATATTTTAATAGCTTAATAAGGCAGCCAAAAAGTTAAATCTATCTGACTTAGATATAAGCTGTTGATTTGGATTTGATACTGATAAAAAACTCGGATAATAAATTTCTGATATACTTTTATAATTAATTTCCGGAAATTTAATTTTTCACCTGATCATTACAACAATTTAGCAAATTCTTTGTCATTTACTAGCAATTTTACAAACCATCGTGAGATTTTTTTTTTTATATTGAATATATGAATTATCTAGTGAATCATATACCACGATGCTAAAAATTAATAATGTTATTTCTTTATGGCTTGTATTTAGCAGGCTTTTCAGTTTATAGAATGTCTTGTAATACAAATTGGACATAATTTTATACTTTGAAAAATTCCAATTTTGTCATATTAGCACAACCAGAGGTAGATCACCATTTTCAAAATATGTTCTGAATATGACCTGTCCAAATATAATTTAAAAAGCAATCTTTAGTAATCAATGTGATAGAAATATAAAATAGGAATACACAGAACAAATATCAAGATTCAAGTTATATTTTTCATGGCTCCAGTGATGTACATTTATTGCCAGTACATAGATGGAATGTATAATTCAACTAAATTTTAAATCCCACTTGAATACAATTCTAAATTGATCGGCAGTTAGGCTTAAGAGATTCCTTTCGTAAAGTAATTGAAGACTGTATAGGTCAGTTTTATGATGTTTAAAAATCATACAAGATATTTTGAAAAGAATGTGCGTAATATCAAATTTTCATTCAATTCGAAAGATACTCAGGAAATATCTTTGTTTCTTCATTCTATTGTAACTTTACACAACTGTTTTTATCCATCATTTCTAATAACTTTTGTTAATGATCGATTTTTGACAACGCTGTCCATGGTATCTCTTATATCCAGCGATTGGTCTATTCGTCATAGTAAGCTCTTTCAAACCTATGCCACGAATATTTTCAACTTGGGAAATATTTCCATGAAAGTAAGATAGTGAAGAAGAGATACAACGGATATGAGAAAGGTGCAAGGGCCCAGAACTCTGAAGAACTCTGCAGTATAGCATAGGAGCCCTGCATATATAGCAGCATATATTCAGTCAGCTTGGGACATCGAGCTATACCGATAGTGACAATGACAAATATAACACAGGAACCTTGACTTGATGATTGCGAACCGGCATCTCATTAACATTAGTACATGGTATGTGCCGAAAACAGTGTTCTTCAGAGACTCCATTAAAAGCTAGCTTCTTCTGGAAGCTTGTACTCACAAAGTGTTAGCTGGTCACAATCATTGTTTCTCAGACGGCTAACGCATTATACCAGCGTCATCGAGTGCAATATTCAACTCCAATTTATAACAACTTTTGTTGAGTCGGAGAAGGGCATAGCTGCAAGTTAGCTCTTAAATGGCGAATACGCGCCATCCGTGTCAGAGTGAACTTTGCTTCTACATAGCTGGTAATGACAAATAGCAGGACCACCCGGTCCAAGTTACAGTGACAAGCTGCTGAAACGATTCTTTAGTTCTCTAAGAAGACGGTAGATCCAGAAAAACCATGTTAAAGACAATCGTTTATGGACGGACTGTGGCACACCGTGAAACAGCAGTAGAGTTGCCAGTCATCTGGGGGTGGGTGCTACAAGTTTTCTAGGTTTCCATCTAGTTGCACGTGAGTACGGACCACATTCCCTCAAAGTCCTCTTGGAAGGCGCAATATTCCAGCCCTCACATGTTTTGATAACGCTGTCTGAGAGAGTCTCATCACGAATCCAGGCTTTGTGTTGTGAATATCTTTAAAATAAATGGGAAGTTAGGCATACGCAGCTAACATTTCAAGTATTACACTCAAATCGTGAGTTGGCAGTCCACCTGCAGCGTTAAAGTCCACGCATACTTGGAAAAAAATAAACAATTAAAAAAAAACTTATTAAAGTGTAAAAATTGAGCTTTCTAAAACGTTTCATTTGATATAAAATTTGATATTATAAAAATATGTGTTTATATTAGACATTTTAAAATACTTTCAACAGAAAAAATTCTCTTATTCAATTAATTTTGTACGCAAATCTAAAAAGTTAGAGGGCTTTATAAATGGAAAAAGAATCCTTTTAAATTTTCAAGATAAATTATTCTAAACTTGGATTCAGCTGTAATCAACTCGACATGTATAAGCTGACATTTAAAAATTTGATTATTAATTAATAAATACTTTTGTAATTTTATTAAATACTAGTCCCAGTGTTTCAATTTGCAAAAAATTGTGATAAAGTTATACACATATTTAACAAGAAGAAAGAACGAAGTGTGACATACTTTTCTATGAAAACTAACTACAATTATATGAGGTCCAGAATAAATTGAATTATTTAAAATAAAACTGTGTCAATAATTTCTTTATTTTACTCATGATAATTTAATTTAATTAATATTAATAAATTGCTTAAAATTTAATTAATAAATTGCTTAAGAAAACTAGTCAAAATTCAACTTCAAAAATTGCATGCATAATTTTTTTCAAATTTATTCATATTTATAGAATGAAATATTATATTTGGTTGTGTATTTATTACAAGTATACAAGCAATAAAAAAAGAACCAGTTTTGTTTGAAATGTTACACAAAATATGAAAATATTTTGCATCTACAATATACAAATGTAGCAAAAATAACTACTTATCAGACTTGATTTGATCCAAAACAAAACACTACGTGATAAATTTAATAAAATTAGTAGGGAAGTAATTAGTTTTTTAAAAATATAAATTCCTATTATTTAAAATGAAATTTTCGAAAAATAATAACTGTAGTTTTAATTTACAAAATGTTGACTTCTGTGGCCTTATAGATTAGGGCGTTGTTCTGATTATAGAAAGGTAATAAGTTCGAATATTGACCCAACCAAAGATACTTTGTGTTAACTAATGGTGTCTGGGGCACGTAAGATACATCGTGATCGGAAATGAAATATTACCTCTTGGGGTGGTAAGCCAATACAGATCTCCTAGTTAGTCCTGCTTCTAAATTGTATTACATTACTAACACACATTCGGGGTCACGATGGAATGCCCACTTGGTTTAGGATTATATAAATGTGTTAACGTTTCTGTCCCTTGTAATGTAGAAAATTGAAAAACCTAGAACAATTTTTCTCAAATTATAATATAGTTATTTAAAATATTCAAAATATAATATACTACTATTCAAATTATGCACTAAAATTACATAAATTAGTGTAAAAATTGTTTGATGTATTGTATCAATAATTAGTTTCACTTATAAACTGTTGATATATGCATAATAAAAATATTCATGAAATTGGTCAAACGAAAAACTGCAATACGGACAGATTCAGTATCATGATCAATAAACACTTATAAAATATTATATTAAGTTACGGGAAAAATGTCCAGCACATGAACCCAAAAAATAATATTTTTCTTTCTTGGATCATTTTTGCTAAAGTTTCAAGTACAAGATTTGATTGAAAAATAAGCAACACAAAGGTTAAGCATTATCTCTTCATTTTGGGTAATAAAAGAGACCAATCATTAATAGAAAATAAAGTATTATGCGTATTAACATACTATGACGATTACCTTGGCGATATTTGGTTGTAAAAATTTTCACTGGCGAAACTAGTGTGGTTTAAAAAACACTTACCTAAAATTCTTTATTTTAGAGCCCTCCATAATCTATGTTAGGAACTATGGTTTTTAGGTGTCAGTTTTGGCAACACATATAGGTAATATTTTAGCGTATTATATGTGTATTCAGCCTTATTCACGATAAAATTTCGTCCCTTAATGTTAATCCAAGGGAACAATTCTGTTGCAAACCCTTTGTAAAAACACTGACGAATCTTACTCTACTGTTATAAATCTTTTGTCAAGGCAAAATGAAGGATGCAAGATCACATGGTATCTTTGATGATATGAAAGAAAACATATCCTCTGATTCAAAGGGTCTGTTTTCTGGATAAATGGTTATTTGAAGTGAATTTTGTAGAATTAATTCCTTTCCACATTGTATACAAGCATTGTAAACAAGTTGTTGCTAAGTTCGCTTTTTCATTGTAAAATACAGAAGTTTGCTTTAACCGACTCAGCGTCCGCGACGTATCTGTTACGTCGCAATAAACTGATCGAAAAGCGGCTCATGACGGCAGGGATACGTCGAAATATACCTGCTCGAAAGCGGCCTGCGACGGCAGAGATACGTCGCAGAGTTTTCACCGAGAGCGGCCGCGACGTATATTTTCACATAGCAGAAACCACTTATTTTTGCTTTCCCCCTAATCGGTGGTTTGATTGATCGGTCTTAATCACTCAAACCCCACTCCTTGGAGACTTTTCTTTGAAAACTAAAACTCAGCCTGAGTTTTACGCCAAATATCTAAAATACTGATTATTTTTTCGCCAAGATTCAACTTTAAAATTTTATAATCTATAAATTTGTTGCTTTAGAAATAAAATGCGAGTTTATACATTATTATTTTTAATTTTAGTTCCTAAGCTAATTGAATTAGGCGATTTTATTACACAAAAATTTTAAATCCATATGTACTTTTAAATTACTAACAAGCTTGCTATCTTTTCTAACTTAAATTTTAATAATTTTCCTGCTTATGCTAATTATCTCTTACATTTTAGTTAATTTAATTCAGTTTTTATTGTTTTTGATGGCATTTTTTTATTGACTAGTTATGACTGAAATAAACAAATAAAATTCGTAAATGGAAATTATTTAATTTCCAGTGAAAGAGCTCATGGCTGTTATAGTAAAATCGTTGTGACGTCCATAATAAATAACATTTACCTTAATGACTAAAACTCATTTAATTTGCGTTTTTTTTTTGTGCATTAAGAAAAAATTAACTAATAAGTTTACTCTCTGCATATTGATTTTTATTTCGTTATTACTTTAATTTCTTTTTACATACACTTCAAATGTTGATAATAAAACAGAAGTATCATCCTAAGGCAATAGTATAACATGATTGTCTCATAAGTGTGTAGCCAAGAATATTATACACGTGTTATTTCTTTTTAAGGAAACATTATATTGAAAAAAAAATCAACACTATTTACTGTTACACCATATAACAAGGGTGTCCAAGACGTCGACCCCGGTCGACTGGTAGACCACGAAGACATTTCAAGTAGTCCACACGACCATCCCGATAATGACCTCGGATATTAACAATTTAATTTATGACTTATTATCAATTTATCACATAGAATCAATGAATTATTTAAAATAAAAATTTACTACAGCCTACGCTTTAAAACCCAAAATAAACTTTGCAAAGATTTACGATTTAAAGATTTATGATTAAAGGTTTAGGATATAAAACATAAAACGGACATGATGAGCGCGATCAAAACATTCAAAAAAACTATGGAAAGGTATGTATCTCAATTAAGAAAACATGAATTGAGAAACTTTAAAAACATGGAGAAAGAGTGCATACATAATCCAAACCGAGACTTCGAAGATTTCACTTAATACTTATTTTGTTTGAAGAATTTGAAAGAAGATTCGCTGACCTAATTAGCTTGAAATAAATAAATTTTATAATATTTCCATTTAATGGAAATGTCAAAATTGATGGACATTGTCACAATGATGTCACTATGAAAATGTCAACATTGATGGACAGCGTATCTGAAAAAATAGGACATTTAATAGGTATCACATGAGTCAAGGTCGAGGAAGAAATTATTAAATTAAGATGCAATATATTTCTTAAATCGAGAGCATATTTAGTGATACTGATTTTTGGAAAATAATTTCTGAGGAAATGTTTCCAAATATTTACAAATTGATTTTGTATTTCAAATCATACTTTGGATCAAGATATCTTTGAGAATCTGCTTTTCCAACCATGAATAAAAAACAAACATTGGCGCATTTAACAGATGAACATTTAATTTCATGTTTATGGATTGCAATAAGCTCGTACCAGCCACAATATGATAAACTTGTCGCAGATATACAGTGCCACATTTCAACTAAACGAAGTGAATAGGATGGTCACTTTTTGATGTATGAATACTTTGATTATTTTCATCAGTAAATTTTTGTTTTGTAAATATTGATAGTAAGTTTTTTTTTTATTTTTTAAATTACATAATTTACTATTTTTTCTTGTTACCGAAATTAAATATGTACGTTAATTTAGCTCTGCCATTGGTAGACCGCCTTCGATTTTATAAATGTGGAGTAGACCCCGGATCCCAAAAGTTTGGCCACCCCTGCCATATAAAGTCATTATTTTAATATATAAATATTAAAAAGATACTATTTCTTAAACATTTTACGATATTAGAAATTTTCTCGATTAAAAAATAAACTACAATATTTCTGATATTAGCTTTGTTCTGCTGTGAAAATCATTTTATTCTATATATTTTTTTTATTTGCATACATGTAATAATTTTTCTAGATGACGTAACGATAATATTTAATAAAATAATATTCCTTACTAGAAATTTATTGCAGATTTAAAACAAAATAGATTTATGAGGAATATAAATAATCAAAGTTTTAAACAGTAAACTGTTCTGAAGCAAAATAATGGAATTTTATCTTATATTTAAAGATGAGCTAAACTTTTTAAAGCAGAAAATATTTTTAGCTTTTTTATTTTAGAATGTGTGTGAAATGGAATGATCCTATTGAAATAATGTATAAGAGAATCGAAATCATATTAATGCTACAATCTAAGCAATTAAATTTTGAACCTACAGAAAATAATTATTTTATTACAAAATTTATTTTTAAAATAAGCAAATTATTAATACGATAGTTTTACAAATGATTATCTTTAAACGCGATCCATATTAGGTATAAAAGAAATTTTTAAATATAATAATCTTAACCAGAGAATTTCTTGTTGTAAAATGTGGTTATATATTTACTTTACTCTTCTTATTTGAATTAAAAACTAATTTTCATAACTTATCTTTTAAACATAAAATGATATATTCCACATACGAGTTATTGGGTCATTAAAGTCATATTAATGAAAAATATAAATAAATTCATTTAAAATATAATTGAGATACGTTTTAGTTAGGAATGACAGTAAAATAAGTCTCTAATCAATAAAAGAAAGAATAAATACACTAAGAAAATTTATATCTCTCAATCAAAATTTTAATTTTAAATTAAGATACTATATTATCTACAAAATCTTTTTAATTAAGAGACTATATAAAAAAGATATAATTTATAAATGTTTTTCATTCACGCGAGCGCATAATATTATGTTGCGAGTGCAGCACCATTTTGTATAAAAATACTTTCTTATAATGAAAGAAGAATTCATGGTATATTGTTATGTATTATTTTACGTGAATTGAAAAGTCAATAGAAAAAAATAGAATATTATCAATTTTTTTCATATAAATCTGGTGCTTTTGCCAAATTAAATAATATTCTTTTGTTTTTATTTTTAATTATATGTATTCATTTAATCCTTACTGTGAATAAATTTCCTTAAACTTTTGCGAACTTAATAATCAAGACAGTTGAATATTGAAGGCTAAAATTATTTTTTCTAAAATTTTTATAAGTATTCGACAAACTATTTCAAACGGATTCTTATATATGTGAGAGGAGTTTGTTTCCAGGGAGAAAACTATTCATGTGTGACTTCCTTTACAATTTAAGCATGTTTCCTGTTAGTCAGGGAAAGAATGAAAGGGGAGAATGTTTACTTAAATGTAAATGAAACTTTCTGATTATTCTAAACAGATGAGAAATTGCTTTCTCGCCATGATTCATTGCTACAAATTAATGATTATGTTCTACTTTTTTAATAACTAAGAACTTACATAACAGATTACATTACATTCAAAAGTATTTTCGGAAATTTAGATCAATAAAAATCATAAGTATAACAAAAATTTATTTTCAGTTAGTTTTTTAAATTTAAAAATTCAAATCTAAAATCTAATGAATCAAATCCTAAAAACAAAGCATAAAAAAAGATTTTAAAATTATATTGTATATAGTTTCCTATTTAAAGAAAAGACAATTTCTTTTTATAAAAATAAAACTGGAATATTTTTTTATGAATGACAATAAAATAAGTCTCTAATCAATTAAAAAAAAAAGAAAAATTTGAAAAGAATATTAACAATTCTCAATTAATAAGATTATTAATAAAGTCTTTTTAATTAGGCAACTTTATATAGTAGAGATATATATAAAGGTTTTGCATTTGTAATACAATAAAATATTACTAATGCAAGAACTTTTCATAAAAATATTTTTATAATGGAGCAATAATAACCTCTTAGCACTTTATTATACATTATATTATGTAAAATTAAATATAAGTCAATAGAAA
>JAPDSC010109806.1:57414-70164 GCA_026290005.1 Latrodectus geometricus
ACATTAATTGTAATTTATAGAATTAAAAACATTAATTGATCGTTTAAATTATATTTTAAATAACAGATATTTCAAATCATATTAAGTAAGACATACTGGCAAATTCAGAAAATAGGAATAAAAAATTAATTAGTATGAAAATAATTAATTTATTTGTTAAGATATTGATATTTGCTGATTTTGAATCAATATATTTTATAGCCGAGTATTTCATACAAAACACAAAGCAAAATTAACTGACCATTGTGAAATTATTTTAATAATTTATCAAAGTACAATATAAAGTAAAATACAGCACAGCACAATTAAAATAGCAATGAAATGTAACATAAGTTTATTGAGAATTCGTACTTCGCTAATTTGAAAATGAATGATTTCTGTTGTTTTTAAAATTGTCTGATTGGGTAGGTTTTATAATATTGAATTATTATAAAATAATTTCTAATTTATAAAAATAACCTTAAGAATAATAACATGCAATATTTTAATGAGATATTTGGTCCAAAATAATAAGCAATACAAGATTGCTAATTATTTATTTACTATAGTTTTATAACTTAACAATTTTTATTATTTAAATATTATATATTTTAATAACTATACTATACTTATTATTTATATCTATTCGTTTTATAAATATACTTAATTTAATTCATCAAAATAACCTTAAGTATGCATAGCTATCGAGAATTTTATAATGGAGCGATACTTGATTGAAAATAATAACATCCATTAAAGCAACCAAAATTAAAAATATGCAGCAAATATTATGTTCTACGTATCTAAACATGCAGAATTTTACTGGAATTATTTGATCAAACTTCAATAGCAACACGAATTGAGTTGCTAGGGAGTGGCAATACAAACATTAAACAGCAACTCCAATTCCATCTGCCTTTTAGTGAACTGTTAAAATATAATATTTTCCAGTTTAATGTAAATCATTGAGCTCTATATTTATTGAATAATTCAGTAGATTTCATGACGTATTCTTCTGATGAGATTAAAGTTTTTTTTTTCTTTTTGTTTCTCAGATCAAGAAAGGATTTCCTTTATTCCAAGAATAGTTACAAAACTATAGTATTGATAGCTGTATAAGTTTATGGATATTATGAATAGACATTTTGGAACAAGAAATTTTAAATACTTTAATTTTAAACTCATTGTCTAATATTTACATTTTTGAAATATATTATATTGTGTAAAACATTTTTAACTATATTTTATTACTGATGTAAAAAGAAAAAAGAAATTAACGAATTATACGGAAAAAATATCATTAATTAAAAACATGTATTTTTCTAAGCTCTTTCAAATTAATTTAAATAACATTAACCCTTCTTTGCATGATTCTTTCTTTATTGCTGAAATAAATCAAGTTGATATAATTCATGATCAAAATTAAAGGAAAAATGGTTAAAAAAAATCTTAGTATATATTTAAAGTATAAATTTTGCAAAAAACAATATGTTAAAATTTCCATCATCATCCAAAGTTAGATCATTAGCTTAGTACTAAATAGAAATAAAAGAGGAAAATAACAGAAACACGTGTTACAAACTTTTCTTCCACTCATTTTCAATTTTTTAGCAATAGAAACTCTAATATAATAAAACAAAATTATAAACGAAATCATACGTTTATTGCAACTACAACAAACAGCGGTATGAGACAACTTTAAGCTAGTTTCACTGATAATGACACTTGTTTATTTTTGACAGCTATGTTTCTTTTCATGCAATGGACATTAAAAAGGTATCCAAACACGATCAACTTAAAGTGAACTTGTTCTTGTATATAATTTTTGGGCATTATAGGTTATGATGGAAATTTCCACCATTATACAAAGAAGGGTTAAGGAATATGTTTAAAATTGGTAAAAAAAAATCATTAAAAATATATTAATTTCATTCAATTTCAAAATTATTAGAGTATGTTAAATAATTTTTAATAAACTAGCAATACCACATAATATAACATTTTAATTTATATTCATCAGCTTAATTTCTATTAAATAATTTAAATTTTATGCTATAAAATTAGGCACATTAAAAAAGACATTATTCTTCTAATAATATATTTAAAATTTAATAAGCTATCTTTTCAAAGAATTTTACACCAAAATTTCATTCTTCGAATATTCAATGCTTGTTTTGAAGCCTTAAAGAAAATAATTAATAACCTTTTCGCAAATTCACAAAAACTGTGTGATATTTTCTATTTTATTTTGAAAACTATAGTGATTATATAGTATTTGGGTTAATACTGGCGTAGATATTTTTTGTTGGTAGTGAATATCTTATTATTTTATAGATACCTATTTATAATTTTATTTTTACATAATTTATATGTTTCTCTTTATACTAAATTTACTTTTCATTGTTTGCAATGAAGTTGAGTCACTATGTTTTATAATATAGTCTTAGCAAGAAATTCTGAAAAAAATACATATTAGTTTTAATTTAAATGAAGCTTTTCACCGACTTTTTTCAGGGGAATCATTAAAAAAAATATGCAGAATGCCACTTTTCAATTCAATCAAAAAGTATATATTTTCCTACAAATTGTATTGATGTGTAATGAATTAAAACTGAAAATATTTATTAAAGAATAAATAAGGAAAAATATTTTTCTAACATTTTGTTCTAACATTAATTAGATCACATTTTAGAAATTTGTTAATTAAATGTTATTTGCAATAAAATGAAAAAAAATAATAATATTATTATTATTAATATTGTATTATGATCAAAATGTATGATACTTTTATTAAGATCATTTCTTTAATTGACAAAACATAAATTTAAAATTATGGCAGAAAAACTTAAAAAATTAGCTCAGAGAGTTGGAAATTCATATAAAATACTTTTTGTAAATTGTAAAGTATTTAACATCAATTGTATTATTTTTCTGAATAAGAAAATATATTAATATATTTTATTATAGATATACTTTATCACATAATAAACATACTGTTAACTTATAATTAAAAAAGGGTGTCAAAAAATTAATGTTTTTTTTCTCTAGGAATTATTCTTTTTTTGTACATAATAGTTTTCTCCAGAAACTAGCACAATGAAGACATTTAATTTAAAACTTTGCACCTTTTAAATGTATGATAATTTACTTTGCTAAAATGAGTAGAAAGAAACGTGAATAATGGTAGAATAAAATATTCATCTTCTGTATAATAAATTAATCCTTATGCGTCTCAAATAGAAATAATTAATTATTACTATGTCCCATCTGATTTTTTAATTAACATTTTAAAATTAATTCTTGTATAACTTTTCAAAATGAAGAAAACTTACGGCTAGAAAAAAAGTGTTAAAACTAATTAGAAAAACTCATTTGAATGAGTTTGGGACAGATTGCATGAATTACTACTCTATATAAAGTTATAATGTATATGTAATTAAAGCGAATCATTTCAATAAATATAAAACATAAACCTCAACTATAAGGGATTTTTTATAATTGAATTTCGTGTATTATTGGTGTTTTTGCTTAAATCCTGTAAGTTTGATGCTTATTAAAATTTTTAAAAAATGTCTTTTTTTAATATCTTTTATTTTTTATTCTATTATTCTTTTATATGATGTCATCTTTAAAAACAAAATCATTTTTTTTTTAAATTTCTAATGGCGGGCCCCTTTGAGTAAGTAAGTACATTAGCCCATTTGCCGCAACAAGGCCGGAAACTGCTACTCATTTTATCGTTATCCGGTGGGCACCTGTGAACCAAGTCACGGAGGTACGAGTAGCATCGCCCACACCACACCACCACAAACCCGTTTATAGGGCGGGCCACATTTATCCATCATCTGAAGAAAGGTCAAGAAAGAGAGAAAATGTACATGCATGCCGTAGCCGGGATTCGAACCCAGGTCCTCCCCAACCGTAGTCAGTTACGCTAACCACTAAACAGGTTGGGCGGAAAAATTATTTTTACTAAGCACTTTATTTGAACTACATATTTATTTACATGGTGTACTTGATAAACATTATAATCTATAAATGAAATAAATATACGCGTTACTACGTATAATTAAATATTTTACAGAAATTACTTACTTGAATATGACATTAATAAAGGCAACCTGTCACTGGTAAAAATACGAAATTAAGCAGATAATTATATATTCAAAGGTTTTATATTTCCTAAAATAGTTTAAATTATATTTCTGTACTTATAAATTATTCAAACTAATTTTCAAGGTAATGCCGTTAAAAATAAATTGAAAATGTATTATATTTTCACTTTAACTTTAAAAAGATATCTTTTTTTAATATCTTAATCCAAAATGAAAAAATGTCTTTAACATCGCAATAAAAATATTCGAACTTAAGTTTAATGAAAGAATATGCATCACGCTAAGAAGTGATATTAGAAAAATTTCTCTGAAGTGATTTTTATAAAGACGCAATGAAATATGTGTAAAAAACAGGTATGTAGTTATGGCATAAAATTAAATTTTTTCAGTATCACTATGCATTCAATTTTGAATTCAGTTAAAATACAATGGGATAATTCAGTGTAAAAGGAGCAATTTTATATTTATCGCTTACTATTTTAAAAGAAAATACATGCAAGTCTTTGTAAAGGCTACATTTCATTCAGATAGAAATTGGCGATAAGCACGGAAAAGAAACACCTTCTTTTACACTCAAAATCTGAACTTATTAACTTTTTTTCCTTTTCTTTCCTAGACAATGTTTATCTTTTTTTTTTCCTTGTATTGGCTTTAGTCCAATCCAATTTCATTTGTTCTTGTGATTCCGTATTTCAAAACAAAATATGTCCAAAATGCTAAGCTTATAAAAAATCTGACTTCTAAATTGGATTTAAAAAGGTACACTTCAGAGCACATTGTCTTAACATGAGTATTTACATTTGTATCTTTGTTGAATATAAAAATATATTCAATATTTTATTTCAATGTATTGTGAAACACGTGTCACATTTTTGCTGTGTCAAGTAAATGAAATGTCTTCTAATATGATATGCTTGAAAAATGAAACAAAATATAACAAATGTTTGTCACAAATGTATTACACAATCAGTTTAGTTTGAATTAATCCAACAAATTATATGCATTTAATATATTAACAATAAATATCATAATTTAAGGAATGAATGGACAATTTATCTTTATGTGTTTTTTTATGAATTTAAATCTGATTTTAAATTATTTTTCAAAATATATTAATATTTATAATTGAAAACCAATGTTAAAATTATACTTTTAAAAACTAAATGTATATATTTATTTAAAAAAATTATTTTGCAGTGGCATAGTGGTAGCGTTTCGCGTATCAAAGGTGCTGGTATGAAATTCAATCACCTTTATGGACAACAATGTCACACCTTTCTTTCTTTAAATGGCTTGACAAAACTGAGTACCAAGTAAACTTGGGAACTAAACATTGATTTTGGGTGAGGCTAGCCACCTAACCAGGCAATACGCATCGCACCCCGTTGCCTTCAGTCATCAAAGTAGAACAAAGTAGTAGTACTCTGTAAGACTTAGCCATTAAATAAAATGTACCAAAAAGCTTGCATATATTTTCTGAATTCATTAAAGTATATATATATATGTCTCAATTTTCGCTGTATGTTTATTTAAATTTATATTCACATACATTTTTTTTTATTCATATAAACGTTAATACTTTAACAACATTAAATACATGATATGTAAAGTAAGTACTGCGTTTACAGTTTTTGAGATTTAAATAAATGAACGTATGTATATTGATACAGATTGTGATAAAAAGGGTTCGTACTACTTCAAAATATCTAATACATTCTTCTGCAATCTCATAGTTATCTCAAGTGAAATTCAGATAAAGATCTAAAATGAATATATTCGTGCCATTTATCTTTCATAACTGTAACTGAGAGATTAATTTTTTTGTTTGATCATAATTAATTAAATACATGTGTTGTTGGAATTTACTCAATATTTTATTAAATGACAAAAATACAATAATGATAAAGTAAAAGAACTTCTATACTAAAACAAATTATGGAAACAATATTGAATACCAGAAAAAATTTAATTAATAAAATCTAATCTAAACATATATTTTCAAATAAAATTGAAAATGTAATCCTTTATTCATTTCTTTGTAATACAGCTAAATTACTCGAGTGCAAAAATTGATTGTAGACAATATTGATTATGTGAAATTTTCATTACCAAATACATCTTATTTCAATGAATACAGGTTGAGATAGATAATGAATTTTACGTCTGTACGAAACTGTGAGATTGTCAACGAAATGATATATGAAATTTCAGGGGATCGTCTAATTACTGTGTTTCTCACAGATCAATGTTATTCATTAAATTATTTTTCGACTAAATACTTTGAGTGAGTATTTTTAAAATTAATCCTGACTATTTCAAAACTACTACGGACCACACAAAAAATTACAATTTGATAAAATGATGCATGTCTTTGAATGTTACTTGTAAATAAATACTGAAATCATAGCAAAGAAGCTGTTAATGAGAATTTTTTTTTTCTCTTCAATTCGAGAAATTTGTGTTACATAATGATTGAGTAAATATGTCTATTTTTCAATATAAAAATGCACTCTTACCTTAATTTCCTTAAATGGCTAAATTTCAGCAGGGCTTAAGAAATTATAACAAAGATAAATTCTGTTACATTCTAGCTAAAAAAAAGTATAGATATCCCTCAGGAGAATTTTCCTAATGGCTCTAAATTGTCTTAATGATTTTTTTTCAACCATAGGATGGAGGACTTGAACCTTTTATATTTTTTTGATAGTATCTTAGTTCATATATCTATCGAAATTATATAAAAAAATAGATTTTAATTAACACTAATATTTTCAATGATTTCATTATAGAAAACATAGAAATAGATCCTGTTAACTATTGTTTGGTGTTTCTTAAATTTTGTATGGTTTATTTATATAAAACTAAATTTTATTAGAGACAAAATCCATAAGTGATTCATTATTATTTTACTTTTCATTCATAATTAAATATAATAATTTTGTAAAGCAACAGATAAATAAGATGTTTAAAATAACTGAAGATACATTCAAAGAATTCTAATATTGCTACTTTAGTACAAACTTTTAAAATTGAAAAAATTTAAAAAAAATTAAAATATTTATTCCAAATAATGCTGAGAAACAATATTTTTTATGCAGGGCTCTTAAAATTACAGCAAAATAGTTACTCACTATTTAAATTTGAAACACTATTTAATCTACCAAATAAATTCTCAGAACCCCATTTTCAATAGTTCTAAGAATTTTTTAGATACTTCGTCTCATTATATTATATAACTTTAGGAAATGTTGAGTTCAAAATTATGTTGCTATGTCTTAGATTGCCTAAGAAAATCAACCAAATTAACTTTTAACCAAAAAAAAAAAAAAAAAAAAAAAAATGGAATATCTTTAATACAAAGACACAATGCATTTTTAAGAACAATTGAAATGACCACAAATCTCAATTAGTACAAAGCAACTGTCAAAAAAATAAAATCTTTATTAGCACCCACAATTTCACAGATTGATGAAACATAATCTCTAATTCAACAGAACAGCTTTGGTATTAATAATTAGTTTGACAATTCTAAGAACTCTGAGATTTCCTTTTCATTATTGCCGTTTTCCAGACAAATGCATTTTTAATTCTGACAGCAATTAAACACATATAATTACAAATCTTTCAATAGTAGAATTCTAGTCAGGCTCAATCAGTTATAACTCTATGTATGCATTCACAACCAATTTTCAGAGACTATCATTAGCCAAATAATTTTACTTCTTTTAGTATTTCTATCTTGCAGGATTACGGTGAAGTGGTCAAAAAATATATTTGATAGATGGATAAGGAACAATTAGGTGCCGTCACAAAAGAAGCAATTATTCAAATACAAATGACAATTCACCCTGAACCATGGACAAAATCAAAAATAAAATATGCCAAATGAAATAGAAAATTATTTTTCTAGACAATGTCTTTGGAACAATAACCACAAATGTAGCTTTATTTACAAGATACTGAAAAAAGCTTACACAGGCTTCGTTAGAAAAAAATCCATTCTTGGGTTATTTAAACGTGTCAAAATCATTTTCGGAATACATCCATAAAATCATAAAGTTCATTCTAAAACTATGATCCTGTGGCTTCGAAGAACAAATCACCAAATCAATATACCTTAAGCTTTCCTATAATAAAGGGTTTTCATATAAAATACATCATGTCATCAACATGTGAACGTCATGTGAAATCTTTATAAATTATTGTTTTGTAGCACATTCAGCAAAAATCACAATTCATAAAAAATTAAAAATTACTACTTGCAAAGTAACTAAAATTATTTAAAAATTTAAAAGAATCATTTCAGCGTAATTTTGGCATAACTTCTAATTTTTAATCTCTGAAAGCAACATAATTTTTTTTTATAATATCTACCTAAATTTATTTTTTGAGTTCAAAAAAATTAATAATGCCATGATTTTCATTTTCTCTTTCTTTATAATAAAATGCATTTTATTATAATGTATTTTATTTTTTTTATTTATACTTATTTAATCATACTTGCAAAAATATAAGTAATTAGTTTCTTTAATATATATTTTGATGCTTGTTAGGCATAGTTGTTAAGACATCGTAGGTTTTAATTTATTACGGATATAAGACTTATTAGGATGCGTATCAGTTTAACAAATTATAATATTTCATACTAAATTTTCTATACAGTATATATATTTCATCCATTTTATTTTTAATTACTCTTGCACATCTACTACATTATATTTTATTTATCTAAATGTGTGAAGTTGAAATTTTACTTGAATAGATGTGTTGGCCTGCTGCATCTGGTTAACTCAGGTGTTACTCACCACTCTGGTAAGCCAAATTTATTATCAAATAACTAGTTGAGTTACGGTTTCCAGGAAAGCCCTCTTTATCCTCTTGGGAATGTTTCCTGCTTTTAGGCAAACAGAACGACTTAAACTACTTAACCGAAAGGTATAGTTTGAATCTGTAACTCACGATTTACTTCAGTAATTTGTTTATTATAAAGATAAATATATTTTTAATGTCAAAACCGTACAGTTCAATATCATTGCAAAATTTGTTATTAAAATAACATATTATTACCAGACAGTATGATTTGTAAAATTTATATAATTGATCATTCCATGATTTCTAACCATAAATTTAATTATTGTGTTAGCATTTGCTGACTGAAATTATAATTGTATTTCCCTCCATGAGAAGGGTTAATACAGTAATTGAAATATTGAGTCAATATTCATCACAAATACAGGATATTCCTTATACAGGAATATATAAAAATAAAAATACATTTGATAAAAATTAGGAAAGTGATTCATTATCATTGAAATATCTTAAACAATTGATTATTTTATTAATATTAGTATTACGAAACATAGTGTTATATTAACGCTATTGTAAGGTGTATATGTCTTTGAATTATCTCATACACATACGCACACACACAAACGCGATAACTGATGCAACCGGAACATCTACGAATTTACATATGCTGTGGTTTTCTGAAGATCTAAACATAACTTTGAAAGGAAGAACAGCAGGAGAAACATTTGGAGAAGTTTTAAGTGGATATTGTTTGTATCAGATGAAAACTATTAAAACGACAGTGTTCTAAATTGTGTAACTGGAATTGCCCGATCATAACATGAAAATGTAGCTGAAGGGAAAATTCTAAGTATCTTACATGGTACATAAATTTCAAAAGATATCAATTATAATCAATATAAAATCGAAAATCAGGAACCTATGTGCTTCATTGACATTTCTCCATGAATATTCATAATATTTCCATACTGAAAAATACAATATACTTGTGTTTCTTACTTTCAATACATCTGTGACTGAGTTCTCAAGAGAATATAACTTGTATTTAAGTTTAAGAATTGCACTTCTTTATTCTAGAATAAATATTACATAATTTAAAATATTTCTGATATTTTGATAATTACTTTTGTATCCTTGTTGGAAATTAGAATTTTAACGAATTCTCACATTATTATAATATAGAATTTTCGCTTAATTTTTGTGTCAAAACTTTCTCAGAATTGATTTTTTCAGAGAATTAAGAAATGCGCAAAACTATCAAGTATTCGTTATTATCGGTTGTTAATATGGAAAAAAACAAATGCGTTTATGTAAATATCTAATAAAACCGTTATTACAAAGAAATTTGATTGTCCTCGCTAAATACTAGTGATGCATTTATGTATAATAGATTTTAATTGGTACACTGTAAACATCGGATGTCAGCTACGAACTAAAGGGGGGGGGGGGAAACTGAACTTTTTTACACAAAGTTTCATGAATATAATTAGCAAATTCAATGGTTAACGATAATCAAAAAAGATAATACTTTTCGGTTGTCATTTTTGAAAATCCTGCTTTGGTATGAAATTATAGCTTTTTGAAACTAAGAAAAGGCTTTGAGTAAAAAAAATGCATTCTTTCAAGATTATTACATTTAAATACAGATATCTGGATTTAAAAATGAGCTTAAAACTTTTAAACATTTGGAATTTTTAGATACTAAGAGTTTAAAAATTCCTAATGTTTTAAAGAAATTCTGAAAATGTTTTCGGGAGAAATTCTAAAAAAAAGTTTCAAATACATCATTTAAAAATACAGTAATTAAATTATTATATATTCTTATTTACTTTTGAGATTATGTTATGTTCCTCTATATCTTATAAAGCTAAATCAATATACGCATAAAACGCTAAATCAATATACGTAATAATATAATAATTTCATAATTTATGTTTTTATATATTTGTTACTACATTAGTTACTAAAAACTTACTTCCGTTACATTATATAACCATTATTTTTCTCTTACTCCATTTATTTTGGAGGTAAACCTATTATGTTTCTAAAGAAAAAAAAGATAAAAAAAGAGAAACAATCGTTAAGTATAGTAAATTTCTTTTTCACAACATAATATCATTAAATTAATATTATGCTGTGTACAATAGTTTTTCTTGCAATACAATTACATTCGTCTGAATTGCAGGAATAATTAATTTGCATATATATTATGGAAGGAAATCATATTGTATAATAATATGCAATTCTTTGTAAAATATTAACTCTTTTAATTTTTGAAGGCATAATGAATATGTGTCCATTAGTATCATTGTTGTAATTAAATATTCATGAAGAAAATCAAGTGAACAGTTATAATTAAATCAATAATTCTTTTGATCAATTGGAAAATTATATTTTTCTTTTTTGTTTGTTTAGTTTATAATTATTATAATAAAAAATATTGCAATTACCTCGTTAATTACTAAGTAAATGTAGTAAAAAGATGTGAATTATTAATTAAATGTTATGATTTTTTTTACTTTAATTATCAAAATTTGTATGTACATTATTGTAAATAAGATTAAAGTACTTGAAATTAAATTATAGAAATGTTGTAATTGATATATTTATGGCAATTTTCTAATTTTGAAAAATATGCATTATAATTAAAATCAATTTAACGTAGTAATTTATACAACATACTTTTTATTTAAAAATTAAAAATATGAATTCATGAAATCCCTGTAATTATAATTCAATATGCTTTTCTAAATATTTTTTACATTTAAATATTTTGGGTATTTCCATGATCTAAAATAAGATGTTATCCAATAAACTTCAGTAAAAATTAGTCAAATGTTCTATAACATTACAAGTTTTATTTTAAAACAATAATTGAAAACCTGCCTATTGTTAACACTTTAATTGTTTATCTGAAAATTTATTTAAAATACATGAAAAGTACTTAGTTTGCCATTCAATTAAAATTATTCATCATAGTAATGATTGGAAACATATGAAAACTAGTCTTTATGTCAAAGAAGTACACAAAAATTTAAATATTATATGAATCCATTCACATTTCTCTAAAATAAGGTATTTACTGTAAAAGATAAGGATGAATAGAAAATTCCTACTACTAAGACTAATAAACATCTAAGGGTTCTTAACAATGCAAATTAAGAAATTTTGATATTTTTTTACAAAAAAACATATTTATGAACACTCTTTTAAAGTTTATTAAAATGAAATTTATAAAAAAAAAAAAAAAAAAAAATCTAGAAAAGCTGCTTTATATTTCCGAAATAAAAAAAAGCTGACAAAGCAAAATAATGTTTTTTACTATCTTCTTAAAGTTTAAAGTTTCTCAAAGAACAATTAAGTTTTAGGCGAAAAAATACTTTTATAATTTTCTTTCCTTTTACTGTCAAAATATGAAAATTTTAAATATTTCTATGCTATTTAATAATTTCATATGCTCATTTTCTAGTGAAGTCTATACGCTCATTTTCTTTTATTTTTCCATGAATGCATAATCTACAATAAGCTGTTTTAATATTATTGCATTATTTAAAATGTATACAAATAAATAAATATTATTAAAAAATTTAACAGTAATCATTTATAGGACTCTTTAACAAATCTACAAAGATAAAATCATTTATCTGTCTGGACATATGCTTCATAAAACGGAATAATAACAAAAAGAAATGTTTAAATTCATAAATTAATAATTAAAAACTCATATATTAGATACATTTAATTTATTTTAATTTTTCTTTAGCTTCAGAGATTTCTTTTTTACTTTCAGAGTACTATGCTAGTTACAATTAAAAAGATATTATTGAATAAATAGTTCTCATAAAAA
>JAPDSC010109806.1:70174-81904 GCA_026290005.1 Latrodectus geometricus
TTGCGCCAGAAAACCCAATCAACCAACCAATCTGTCTTGCTTAAAGTTAAGTTTCAAGTTTAATTAATAATGTTACAATAAACCTTTGAAAGCGAACTTATACAAAATAACTTGTCAATGTTTCAATTCTTCAAAATTAGTGCAAAGAGCAAATACATACATACATACATACACACACACACACATATATATATATATATATATATATATATATATATATACATGTCGCTACTTGGTAGTGTATATATATATATATATATATCAAAATTACCAATATTTTCATGTGTATATATATGTTTTAGCACTTCCTAAATAAAATATGTAACAATCATGCGGGAAAAAATTATGCTCGTAGTCTATTGCACTGTCATTTTTGACTTTCTTGGACAAAATTCAATCATATTTGTTTTCTTATACTGGCTTCATTCCAATCCGATTTCAGATATTTACGATCACACGTTTTGAAATAAAGTACTTTAGAAACGCTGTTTTCAAAGAGAATGAGTGTTCTCTACAGGATTTTAAAGTAAACTGCTTAAAGTTTTTTCACATACTTCAATATTTTCAGTATATATATAAAAGTATAAATTTAGTTTATTTACAGATAGGTGACTTTTTTTGAATGGCAAATAACCGAAATATAATATCTCTACATTTGAAAATGAAAATATTATGTACACTATGAAATATATACGTGCATGTTGTTGATAGAGATAAAAAGTTATTTCATTGAAGAAATATTATAAGCATTTACACAAGATAATCTCGGTTTATTTAAAATAATCATTTGAATATATTAGCATATGCTTATATTATAGTCAAGTATGAAAGGTGACATATGCATATTTATGTTAAGTGAGAGTAATTAGCTCTACAATTCTCACAATAAAATTGATAGCAACAGAATTGCTCAGAAGATTTTAATATACAAGAAAATTTTGATAGAAAATAATGTTAAATTTTATCCTTGCCCATGTGGCTGTTAGAGATAAAAGGCTATTTTATGGCATGGCTATGTTTAATTAATATGTTTACATTAAACAATCACATATTCCTGTAATATTTTTTCAATATATTAGGGCATTATCACTACATATAAAAATAAATATAAATTGAAACAAACAAATTTTGTATTAGGTGATAAGTTTTAGCTATAACTGTTTTAACAAATTTGTTTATAAACTAGCATCCTTTTTCACGCGAATATATGAAAAATGCTTATACAATGGATACTGTTAAATGCTTATTGAAAATATGAATATGAGGTATTACAAAATTTATCACAAACATTAATTTTTAAAAATTTTCTTGTTTTATAGGACAGAATATTTTCTTTCATTTTGTTCTTAATTTATTATCATAATTAATTTTTTACACAAATAAAATATGTTAATTATCATTAATTTTATACAGATAACTTTTAGCAAAATAATTCATTATATATTTTAATTTTATGGATTATAAACAGTTTTGCCTCCGCATTTTTAGACTGTTATTATTTTTTTTGTAACTTTGTTTTAAATTATTAGGAATAACGTATTTAATCGTAATTAAGATATTCAAATTCTTGTACATATAGGTTGACTTACAGTCACACTTTCGAAAATTTCTGTAAAATATCAGATATTGGTTTTGCCGTTATTATGAGTGAATATTTTTGTGCAGATAAGAATGAAGTTAACTTGAAACCTTAAATGCATATTGTAACTCTAAACTTTTTTTATAAATTATCCATGATGATACTACTATCCAGATTAGTAATAATTTACATAAGGTTGCATACTAATCCAATACTAAACTTGGCATCCGAAGCAATGTGTAAGCAATAAATTTATTGAGGACAGTTAGGATATAAATTTCTACTTTCAGGCTACTGTGGATATTTTTCTTCATATTTCCGTGTCTAGTTTCCTTTTCATAATAATGAAGCCATAATTCGTCAACAGTGTGATTTACTTCTAAGATACCATCACCTTCACTTCGATAGGAATTTCAATATTTTCAACAAATGCACTTGTACGTTTACTTAAGAAATTCAGTATGTTGTTTCACGATACCTCTGCCACAGTCTTTATGAAAAGTTGATTTTAAGGATGCTTTCATAACCAGATCTTCATAAGCATAAGCATGAATTCATTACAGATGACGTGGCATTCTATAATCTGTCTGAAAGAATTATGTCAAGCATACCTTCAGTGTCATCAGCAATTAAGGCTGTAGATTGTCATCCATATGCTTCTTTGTGTGAAGCAAAATTGATTTTTCTATTCTGTTTTTCGAATTTCATCTATTAGCAACAAAAAGAAGGAAATACGAAGGAACTAGAATTGAACTAATAGCAGCAAACAGTAAATCGAACGAGGATAGAGGTGGATATAAGCAATTACTGTAAGAGTATTATGAATATATTGCTGACTTAACATAAAGTTAATTACATTAATTATTCTTCAAAATATGACCCTTTCAATTTATATCTGTATAAATTATTGAGCATCACTCTGATTGCTTAAATGAAGAAAGCTCTGGATGACTATATGAAATCCTTAAAATCTTATTAATAATCTATGAAATCACGATTTCAAATATAAATTTATCATGCAATTGTTAAAAAAATCTATGTAAAAATAAATGACAAATGTTTTATTAAAAATAAAAAAAATCCAACGGATGCAACTTTATTCGTCAAATATACTACAAACTCAATTTACATATGTATCTACTTACATCAAATCATTTATTTCTTTGTGACACTGTCAGTAAGTTAGTCATATGTAAATATATTTATTAAATATCTAAGATGAATAAATTGTCAATGATATATTATTGATTGAAAATTCTCCCATTGAATTATATCAAAATATCCTTAACTATGAATAAATGTGACAGAAATTTACGTATTTTTGTGCGATTCATATTTATTTAAGCAAATTTACAATAAAAATCATTTAAAACTCTTTCTATCAGATTATGTTTCACATTGAGGTATTCACTTAAACCCTCATATTTAATGAATTTTAATAAAAAAAGGATTTATATTGGATTTAAATGTTTATAGAACTTTCTTTTTATATTATGCTAGAAATTGTATCGTACATGTACAAAGTAGTATATCTTACCGAGTATTTATATAAGCGAATATTTTTTGTAGTGAACATTTATCTATAATATTTTTTATTGTTTTTTGTAAACATTTAATCTAAAATGTGGAATTTAAATTAAATAAACAAAAATATTTTGATTATTTACAGAATACAGTCATATGAAAAATCACCTCATGTTAATCACACAGTATGTAAACGATAATTATCACAGGCATACATGAAAACTTTTTTTTAATTTCATAAATCATTTTTCATACCCTGGTGTCAATGCAAATGAAACACTAAACAAATAACTTTATAATTAATGAATCTCATCAGAAATAGAACTATATTTATCAAACGTTCATTCCAATGTTGTTTTATATGCTTGTTTAGGTAGTATAATAAGGATAATACTATTTTAAAAATAAGTACATTCAGTTTTATTCAAAGCTACATTTTGCTTCCATATTCCAAATTATTACATTTATTTATATTAACGGAATTCTTTTATTAAAAAGTTTTAATTAAAATTTTTTTCGATATACCTTTAGGGTGTAATATCTTGATATGGACATTGGTCTTCAGCCACTACAGAAAGGCCATACTTCGTACCTATATGGTCATCCCCACTTCATGAAGCTGACCATGTTGGTAATTCATTTAATTTGATTTTTTTTTTATTTATTCAGTGTGATTATTCATTCATTATGATTTATTATGATTATATTTATTTATTCATTATGATTATTTACATAGCCAATTTTTCGATTTCCTATTGTAATATTCCCTTTGGTTACTGTTTGTATAATCTATCTTTTTGCTATAATTTAAATGTTCTTTTCTAATCACTTTATTGTAATCATATTTGTTCAACATATTAAAACAAACTTCGAATATATATATATATATATATATATATATATATATATATATATATATATATATGAATAAATTTATATATGAAAATATAAGGCTTGACTTATCATTTATTATATATTCTTACATTTATTTCTTATTAAATTTAAAAAGAAAATCGTTGTAATAGGTTCTTAGAAATATTTATTACACTAAACAAAGTGAAAGAGGAAATGATTAGAGGAAGTAAAAACGGTGCAATAATACATCATTGTTTTTTGCTTTCATTGAAAGAGAAGAACGAATAAAGTTCAACAGCGAGAAAACCGAAGTGCCAAACGCCATTGAACTGTGATCCTCGGAAGTGTTTCTCCTGATGGATGGTTCAAATAAAAAGCTCTGAAGTTGAAGCGAAACTTGAGCATCCTAGATAAATCGAACTGACGCCCGAATATGGTGAGAGAAAGAAAAAACGAAGTTGGCTGTTGAGAGCGTATGAAACTGAAGAAAAAAAAATAACGTCAAAAATATTTATTCAATAGTTCAACATAAAGTATCATTTTTATTTTAGTGAAAGTATGTGCAGTTGCAACAAGATACTCTAGTAAACATTGCAGATGAGTGTATCGCTCATCGATTTGGGAGAATCATAAATATCAGCTGTTGATACTTCTGTATGGCTGATGATAAAGGTTAAGCTGTACTTTTTGTGTGCAGAAGAAAATTTATATTCATTGTTTATGAGAAAGCATTAAATGAAAAAATATGTAAAGTATTTTTGAAATAAATGTTGAATTTCATTGAAAACATTTTAAAAAATACTTAATTTGCTAAATTATGTTAAATATGAATAAATGTTAAATTATGATAAATATGAATAAATGTTAAATTATGTTAATCATTATAAATGTTAAATTATGAATTGATACAAATTTTTTTAATTTATGATTTGAAACCACTTAGAATTTTAAAAAATGGCATTTCAACTTTTACTCGTAATAGGCAGAACAATCAATAAATTAGTATTTGTAACATTTTTATAAAATATAACACACCTTAGTACATTTGTAGAATATTTTGCTTCCTTTATCAATGCTTTTTATATTTTTCAGAATTTTTGATTTAGAATTGAACATTTTACTGTTTGCTTAATGGAAGTGCATTTTAAGTACTTATATTTAGAGCAAAAAACTGTAGGAAGCGTTGATGTCCTACTCAATCAATTCTAAACTAAGAGAATATTTATAGTAATAATATAAATAAAGTATGAGGTAAAAAGTAATTTTGTAACTTGTAAAGCCATTGAGTTGCCCTATCCTATTATGAATATTATATCAATACAAGATATCAAATGTACGATGCAAAAGTTTCTTATTTTAGCCTAAACATTGTTCTCATAAAAATAAAGTTTAATCAAATTTGGTTATCTATTCAAAATTTTATTTGTTTTTGAATGAAGCTCTTAAATTTTTGAGTTAATAAATGATGTTTTCTAATCGATATCATTTATTGAATAAAGAATCAACTGAAAAGAATATTTGAATCTATAAATAAAATTTTTAATACATACGGATACAAATATATGTATATATTTTGCTTTAAATAATATACCATAATAAAAAAATCCACTTTAAATAAAATTACTTAATTTTATTATTGATATTTCGGTGTAAATACTTGATTGGTTTTCTAAGTGAAAAAGTACCAGAAATTTCCGACAGCGGAAGACAGTACAGAGATTTTAGAGACAAATATTTGAATTTCTGCACATAGTTCAAAGCAAAGCTGCTAATTATATTACTAGACCTACTTATTTAAATAAACTCCAAATACATTCTAAACTTTTTTTAAATATAGTCAATTTATTTTGATAAAAAGTTTTTCATTAATTTTTTTTCACCAAGCTAATGAATTTTTTTTTAAAAAAATGCTTTACTTTCTAAGAAAAACTGTAAGTGTAAAATAGTGTTTTTTTTTTAACCTGTAATAAATTCAATTAATTTTAATGACATTTATTTTGCTTTTATTTTAATTATTTCAGTAATACTATTTTAAATGATAACTGTATACTTATATATGTTTTACGTTATCGTAATACACGACTGAAATTGCAAAAAATATTATTTCTCATACTTTACTGAAGATTTAAAAAAATAAATGTTGCTTTCCATATTCTTGTAAATGATGGTCTTTTGAAGTCACAGTTTTTATTCTAGATACTTAATTTCATGTGACTGCTTCTAATTTTTCCATTTAAATAGAACCTAAAATGTCACTTCGTTTTATTGACATGACATTTTAAAGCCTGAGGTTAACTTTTTAATGTTCATTGCACTGAAAAAGTTTCAAGTGTATTTCCAATGATTGTCACTTGTAAGAAACAGTAAATGATCAGAGTTTATTAAAACCTATTTTACGTCAAATAAACATTGACTAAACTGCTTACATCAAATATTTATTTCCGGTCGGACTTTGAATTGTGGTGTAAAATATGTACAAATCCTAAACTGAAGATAATGAAATAAATGTGCACACGCAACACAAAAGTATGCATATAATTGTATCATAATTAGTTGTTGATGGAATAAATAATAAATATTTATTTTAAGAAACTATGTTTTTCAAACTATTTCTAATAAAACAATAACAGATGAAACAAAATATAAAACAGTTGGGTGATTAAAATATATTCAAATTGACTTTCTATATTTATTATTTAAAAAATTTAAATATTTCTTTAATCACATTTGAAAAAAATTGAATAAAAATATTTTTTTAGCTTAAAATTATTTATCATATTAATTTTGTGAAGAATTATCATGAAAAACAGTAATAATTTCAGTATAAAATTTATTTATATAATCTTCAAATTCAAAGAAATCCATTTGACGATATTATTTCAAATCATTATATCTAATATTTCTTAATTAGAATGTAATAATAAAAATATGAAAATTTGAATACTCTAGAATATTTTTTAATTAAATAAAATGGGTTTAAAGAAAATGTTTTTAATAAAAATATATTGTCATTTATATAGCAATATTTATAAAATATATCATCACAGAAAAACATTAAAAAAACTACGGTTATCATTAACTATATTACAATAACTAAAATCCACATTAAATAATAATTAATTTAAACCATTGCTTATATGTATATTTAATTTTCTCTCTGTAAATAACATAATTGAAACCCAATAATTCTTTAATCTTTTTTTTTCTTTTTTTTAATTTCTACTGGCGGGCAACCCGAAGCAAGTAAGTACATTAGCCCATTTGCCGCAACATGGCCTGAAACTGCTACTCATTTTAGCGTTACCCAGTGGGCACCTTTGAACCAAGTCACGGAGGTACGAGTAGCATCGCCTACGCCACACCAAAAACCCGTTTATAAGGCGGGCCACATTCATCCATCATCTGAGGAAATGACAAGAAACAGACAGAGAGAGAGAAAGTACATCCATGCCGAAGCCGGGTTTCGAACCCAGGTCCTCCCCATCCATTAATTTTTTCATCTTCATCACGTAATTGTCCACAAAGGTTTACAGTAATGGTTCTTGGATCAATGCAATAGTCAATATTGAAAGGTTTCATCTGTTTGAATTTCTTTATAGAAATTGTTTTGAGATTTTAATACTGTAGTTTCATTTTCTAAAATGTCATACTATTTTGTATGCCAAAATTTCTCTTAAAACTTGAATAATGATTTGATATTAAAAATTTTCATTAAGTTTTATGTAATTAAAATAGTTTTATTTCGAAATGCATTATCAAAATGTTTTGTAAGTACATTATTCAATCGATTAAACATTATTTTTTTTAATTCATGAATAAAGATTACTCCTATTTTTATAAAAGTGAAAATTTGGATTTGGATTTTGTGTCACAAACAATGCTTACATTAGTGTTTATTGTAAATGGTTTTTATTAATTAATTATTTATATTTTTAAATAAACAGAGAAATTCACTTAAATCGCAATTAAAGTAATCTGCCAAAATTGTATGTTCCATATACTGGTACACATTCACATTTAAAAGTTAGATGTAGTATAAATTAAAGTAAACATAAAAAACAGGGTGTTTCTTTAATATTTCAGCATGTTACTGAATAAAATCAATTTCAAAATAAATAAACAGTGCATTCTAAAGTTAACAAGAATATGATTTTTCGCATTGTTAAATAAACAGCATTCTTCATTCTTCTTATTCAAGCAAGACGTATTCTGGTGTTTTACTTTCTTAACAGTAGTGTTTTTTGACCATTGATAACAGTTCTTTCCCAAGCCTGGAAGGGATTTCACTCGTATCGTAAATCAATGAATGTGTTTCTAAAACAAGATTACTGTCTTTGTCTTCTATTGAACTGATGAAATCTCTTGGCATAACAAAGTTGAAAGGAATGGGAAGAGATTCGAACATACATCGATATCTATTTTGGAAAACATTTTCCATCAGGGATGACGATAAATCGAGTCAGTTTTATTTTTAAGAGTAATATTTTCCCTTTCTTTGCCACATTCTTTGCCAGTCAATGGGTGTAACGCAGTGGAGAATCGATTTACCGCATTTCATTTTCCGAGTTTAGCTGGCAGAAGTTACTCTTCCTTCTCAAACACTCCATGGTTGTTACGGCTCAATAAATCCTAGCTCAATGGTTCGGTTCCATTAACTTCTGACAGGTCTTCAATGGCATCAAGGGTGACGTGAAATACTAACTCTTTAATGCCGCATCTCTCTCTAATCCGTAAAGAATGCGGCATAAGAAATTAGTAGACTTTTTCAAACAGAGAGTTTTACAAGTATAATTATAACTGACAAGTAATGTGATAATTACACAAATATTTGACTTAGAATATTGGAACAGAAATAATTCAGGTGGAAATGATGATCAGTATAAAAAATTAACAATATTTCATAATATTATCTGATGTGTAATAATATGTCAGGATTTATATAATTAAAAAAAAAATTAAAAAGCAAACTAGTGTAAAGTTAATTTTTGAAAATGCTAAAAATAACTTCATGTAGCATTATTCAGTGCATGATATAAATAAATAAATAAATAAATATATATATATCCTGACTCCTGGGCTGTTGCTCTGGGTTCGAATCCCGGTTTTGGCAAGGACGTATATTTTTATCTCTGTATATTTGTATATTTTCCCTTTTTTCTTCTTAGATGATTGATGAATGTGTTCCCCTCCAATAACAGGATTTGTGGTGCTGTGACGTAAGAAATGCTACTCGTACCTCCGTGACTTGGTTCACAGTTGCAATGCTAAAATAAGTAGTAGCAGTTACCGGCCTTGTTTTTGGCCACGGGTTCAGTCACCCAGTGCTCCGTTATTGAGAAAATATATATTTATGTATACACTTCTTGTTCATTTTTTTGTTTAAATATAAACTGAATAGAGCCGCACAGTTAAATAATCAATATTTATAGTATTTATCAACCAAAAAATTTACCTATGAACGGGGAATTGAACTTACGAACTTGTGCATATAGAAATCCATTGGTAAAGAAATAAGTTTCTAATTCACAATAGTCACAATTCGTCAATAAAAAATAGATGTTTTTTTATCGTTCCCGAATTCCCGAATTTTAAATACTTTCATTTTTTTATTGTGTGTATAAAGGTCTTCTTATAAAAATATAATTAAAATATGCTTTTCAATAATTTTCAAAAGAATTTTTGATAACTAAATGCAAATTGTTATTTTAGAAATTTTCTGAAATGTTTTATATAAACAGTAAAAGAAAGCATTGAGATAAATTTTTGAATATAGTAAGATAATGTATTATTTACTACCAAAATGTTTTGAACTGACATGCGTATTGGAATAATACTTTGTAATTCTCATTGATCAAAGATATCATTAAAAATATAAAATATTGAGCACCTAAACTTTTTATAAATATATGAAACAATTCCAAAAATATATGAAGCTTTTCGTAAAAAATGCAATACATTTTTTTCGATGTATTAACAACCAGAATGAACTCTTAAAGATTAAAAGAAGTTTTTCACTTCTAGAAGTTCAAAGTCAAAAGAAAATATTATACTTTTACTGTATTTTTGTTAATTTTTTCTGCAAAAAATACTTATGACCAAATGAAACTAATGTACTTTAGTTTTTAACTTAGCTATTTATATTCTTTGACAGATGTACACATATTCTAATAAAACAAATGAAAAAATAAATACTGCAATAAGTATAAAATAAAATTGTAAAAAAATCTAAAATAAAAGACCTGCAAAAAGTGCACAATCATTAATGTATGTATTTGCACTAAGTACCGATGTCCTTACAACATTGTCTAAACAAATCATGAGTATGACAAATATTTTATTTACCATACTCATGATTTTTATGGCAAATATAAAATTAATTTCTATGTATTTAATTTACTAATGTTAAACACATGTAACTAACATAAACGATGTGTGCTGTAATTACTTCCCCAGTTTCATTTTACAAAGTTTATAATTTCTTCAAAATAAAAATAATTAAATCAAACATGATTTATTGAATATGAAATTTTATCAACAGCAACAATACAGTTAACAGTATGAAACAACTCATAACTTTATTACTATGAAATATTTACCTAAAATAAATAAAAACTAATTAATGTGAAAAATCATGTACTAAATAATGGTAAAAAAAAATTGCAATTTAAAATTTCCATTTTGTTTGATTTTTGCTAATCAGTAAATTTGAAACAGGAGATTCACATCTACAAGCAATAATAAGTACTTACGCTACTCGTTCACATTGTAGGTGGTAAGTGTTTTCAAATAAGTGAATGACTAATATTTCAAAAAGGGTCTTCAGATTAAGTAGAAGAGCAAGAAAAACATTTGTTAATGTAATCAAATTATTTTCCAAATTAGAAATAAAAAAGAAAAAATAGCCAGATATTATTAAGCTGGGTGATATATAAAATTAAAAAAAGAACACAGAACATTTGCTGAAAATAAAATTTCTCCTTTTTCCAGTACTTTAATACATTCAAACAAGTACTTAACTAATTTGCTTACCTTTAAAACAAGTATTTGTGTTATTTAACATTTACCATAATAAATTATTTATATTTAACAACTGTTATTTATACATTGATTTTTTTTAATGAATACTAAGTAGTGTATAAGATTTTTCATGCGAAAAATATTTACAGTGTCTTTGATAATAACGTCATTATCATTAAGAATTAAGGGATCTTATTTTAATGCGTTATTATAAATAATTTATTGTTGTATATTTCATTAGATTGCAAAGCAAATTAACTGTGTTACGTATTTATTATGTCGAGTGGTAGCCAGGCTAGTAATGTTGGGTGAACAGCTCCACTGAACCATAAAGTATGATTGGTACCCGTTTATCGGATAGCAACCATTCATATAAGGAAAAGTCAAAGACAGGAGACCGGGATTGGAACCCAGGACTTTTATATTCGCAATCAGGCACGCTGACTACTAGATAGGGTGGGCAGCTTTAACTATGTTATATCATTTTATAATGCAATTGCGATATATATATATATATATATATATATATATATAATGGAAGCATATGAGTAATAAAAATTTAATTTCACTAAACACACTCTGATGAAATGTTTTGGACATAACTTGATTCAACCCATTTGTCACTTAATATAAATTTAAAAAAAATAATTAGTTCTTCATTGATACCATATTTTATTCATTTGATCATTTCCATCCATCCATCCATCCATCTATATATATATATATATATATATATATATATATATATATATATA
>JAPDSC010109806.1:82004-105403 GCA_026290005.1 Latrodectus geometricus
ATATATATATATATATATATATATATATATATATATATTCTACTAATATCATCGTATCATTTTCAAGAAATTATATAAATAACAGAATGATCTATTCCTTAAATTTTGAATTGTCTCATGTCTTGAAATATATTTATGATCTAACCATGCTTTGTTAATAATTTTATCAACTTATGAGTAAAAAACGTTTATGTTTTACTAATGGTATCCATGTAAATAGAATTTCTTACCATACGTTAGAAGTATAATAGACCTAATTTAACGATTGCTTAGAAATTTGATACTAGTAATTTAGATATTAATATATATACTCAGAAGGCCTCTAAATTACATTTCTTAAACATATTTTCATAAGTAATAAAAGCAAATTGCACTCCTCAATAAGTTAAAAAAGTTATAATGCCCAAGATATTGTATTATATTCATGAATTTTATGAAGTTTAATATCAATTGTAAAATATCTTCTTTGGAAGTTTTATGAAATAATAATGAATGGAAGAAAAAGTGCAGATTAATATTGTGGGAATTCACTTAAGTATTCAAAAGGCCGTTCAACAATTATATAGCCATTGTAGGCCACTGGTTTGAAGGTCTAAGCCTGCTCAAATTTACACACTAAAAAATCTCAAGATACGTGAATTATCAGAAAGATTAGGTTTCGCAAGCGTATTTATAGACATATTCAATAATTTGCCATTGTAAATATCTTTTGACATTAGTTCCAAACTAATTTATTAGATTATTTGCGAGATGAAGTTTGTAAAAGTTTGTATGCTTATTTCGAAAATCAGAAAGGAAAATAATCATTACTTGGTATAACAACTGAGTCTCTTAAGGAAATATAGTCACCTGACTTTTAAGGAAATATAGTTACTGTCGTGTCAATCTTTCAGCAAATTCAAAAATTGTGCATTAAGAAGCCAAAGAATCGCTTGTAATAGATCAGGGGTCGCCAAAGACCCCTAGTGGTCTATTTAACAACAGTAGGGGTCTATCTGACCCAAGGGGTCAAATGGGGGTCTATTAAGACTTGAAGAAAAAACAGTTCTTAATACAAATCATCTTCAAAAATTAAACGACGATTTTAAACTCCGCTTTGTTGATTTGGAAAACATCGATATCCCTGATTGCATTATTGCGTAATTTTCGGTGCAAATTGATAACGTCGACATCAATATACAAGATGAGCTTGCTGAACTGTTGTCTGATCTTGAAGCAAAAACGATTATTAAAAACTTGACAATACATTAATTTTGGACTAATATAAATATAAAGCAAAAATATGTGAAACTTTAAGAAATTGCTCAGCCATTTATGCTGGCGTTTCCAAGTTCGTATATGGTTGAAGCCGGTTTCAGTCACGTTAATTCATTTTTAACTAAAAACAAAAATAAATTAAAAGTGGAGCTTCGAGGGGATTTACGATTAAAATTGACTAATTTCGAACCCAATATAGCGAACCTTGCCAAGAAATACCAGGCGCACTCATCTCATTAAGATATAAAATATCTGTGGCTACTTTACTTACTGTTTCTGATTTATTAAATATTTAGACTAATATATAGTTTTATTTTAATTACCTGAAAATTACCTTTGTTGGGTCTATGGAGATTTCAAAAAATCATATAGGCTGCGATGATCAAAACAGTTTGGCAACCCATGTAATGGATACATATGAAATGGCATATTTCAATTTTATCAATTAAAAAATTTCTCCAAAAAACAAACTCAATTAAGTAAATTAACTCTTGAAATTACAAAAACCTCGTTCTTGTGTCTACTACTGATTTCAGTTATATACATTTGGAATTGAAATCCACTTTAACATCAATCTTGTTTTATTTTCTTTCTTCGACACACTTCAGTTACAATCAGAAAAAAAATTAAATTCAATATAATGTACGATATATTCATATTATTCGTTTAAAGAAACCAATAATTCCAAGGCATCGATGTTTTAAATTATTGAATTGGAAGTTCAATAAAAACAAAATATTGAAGTGTGCTTTAATCCTCCTTATATTGGCCATAGAATTATCCATCAAGTTAACATGCATTATCCTTATTATCCCATTCAAAATATAGATGACTTCAATATATTAATGATGTCAAGAACCAATGTTGAATCTCCAATACGTCATAAACTTTGAAATTGTTATTTTTTAGAATAACGAAATATGTAATATTTTAATAGAAATTTTAATCTCATGAATGCTATTTCATTTAATTTTCATCAATGTTATTTCCGTAATTATTTTTACCTTAATGTAAAATTGCTTTCAAATACTCAAGTATCATTAAGCAAAATTAAACAAAGTTTTTAATTAAATAAACTCAGTCAAATTATCTAATAGGTATATAAATTAAAAGAAAATGTCTCCGGAAACACTTTTTTTTTTAATTCATTAAATTCAAAACTCTTTTAATGTAATTTAAAACAGTTTGGCTATTTTTACGCTTCTTTCATATGTCTCGTCATTTAATAGAGTAAATAAAACGTTTTAAACATCTGTCCCGATGTAAAAAAATATATTGCAGCGTTAAAATAAATTTCCTGAGACATTTCATAAAAAAAGACAGCTGATAAGTGTTCAAAATAAAAAAAAATAAAGAAATAAAGAGTAATCGAAGCAACCAAATGAAATAGTGCTATTACTCTTTTTATTGTAACATTTTTTGTCTCAGTAATTACGATTTTTTTGTACTATTGTCTTCAAATTTACTTCGACAAACATCATGTTGCAATTTTTTCATTTGTTCTCTTTAGTTAGTGACTTGTATCAAATGCAAATGTGTCGGGAGCAGTAAACTATTAGCATGAAATAAATCTAGCATTTAAACTGTGAGTACATTTAAAAGCACTTAAATTTTTCTCTAAAAAATCCCTTGTAGTAAAAATAAAGGAGTTTAAATTATATTTCTTATTTGCTGAAGCTTTAAAAATGAAGTAAAAGTTTTCTTGCGTTCTATTTTTTAAGCGAATTCTTATGAATTACTACCCTCATTTATATAATCCAACAATTTTATCTATGAAATGAATAAAATAAATTTTTTTTACTGTATAATTATTTAATAGCTAAAGATATTATTATTTATATCCATACAAAATTATGATGTTACAAATAAAATGAAATTGCTTACAATTGTCTTATGCATACATTTATACGTACAATATGTTTTCATCAATTAAAAATATAATATTTATTTACTAATATTATGTTTTTAATTGATGAAAATAAGGCCTTAAACTTTTATTAATTCTGTATATTTTGAATATTTATTTATCTAAGGATATCAAAATTAAGCATTCCTATGTGTTAATGCTATAAAGTATATAGAAGTTATGATATATATATATATATATATATATATATGATCTCAGAGACATTAAATGAATCATTAAGCTACAATAAAATTGATAATTAGTATTTCCTTTTATATGTTTTATTTAAAACATTGTCTGTTCTTTGAAAAATAGAAATAAAACATAATTCAAAAAACTTTTTCAGATAATTCACAAGGCACTTTTCAGATACTTTCTGCGTTCAATTTGCACAGAGTTCAATTGGAGTATAAAAAAAAAAATTAATGGACAAAACAATTCAACCTTGTCTTTGTTTCTTTGCCATATATTTCCTAAAATATAAGTAAATCAGTTAAATATGAGCAACTGTATTCTTATTTGGGAAGCAATTCTTTACCTTGAAATTCCTATTAAAGCAACGAAGATAAATATCTTATTTATGATGGAATTATAAAATTGGATACTCAAATAATCATACAATCTCTCATTTTTTTTTTTTTTTTTATATTTTCAAATCTCTACTCAGGAACAAGCTCATTATACCTAAGTTTAAATGCACTTAAGAAACTAATTTTTGATTAAAAAAAGTGATCAACAGACAAATGCACTTCTCCTTAAGATTAACTAACTTTATAAAATTGAAAGGAATTTGATGTATTGAAATATTGTTTAATTTGTCTACAACAAGCTTATCTAAATGAAGTCAAGCGGAAGGATAATTTGAAATTAAAATATAACCCCATTAAAATAATTTGTAACATGAGTAAATATAATAGAAAAAAAAGTGCATATTTACATTGAAATATGTATCATACCTATTAATTTAATAAATAAAAATGTTTAGAAATTTGTATGTTTTTCTAATGGAGATATATATATTTTTTTTATTATCGTAAAATACATTTCACCGAAAAAGTTCATACATGAAACACAATATAATTAACAAGATTCTGTAAACTATTAATTTTATGCAAATTAGGAAATAAAAATAAAAAATAAAAATATTGTAATTTCCGTTCTTTTAATATATATCAACTTAATTTTAATATATTTATTTTTTTTTCTTTTTATCAGGAAATATATTCTAAGAAGTTAAAATTTCACAAAAAAACAAAATATTCTGAACAAAATTGTAAATCTAATGATCAACAAATAAAAAGCGAAACATTTTGGGAAAACAATATATTACTCAAAACAAAAATATTTATTAGAATTTGCATACAACAAAAATTTGCAATAAATATATATATTGCAAATAGTATTTCAAACTAAATATTCATGTTTTGTCATGAATATTTTAGCTAAGGAATTCACAGGAATAAAGCAATCGTCGGAAGGAAATAACTAAGAAATATCTTTGAAAGAATTTTACACATAGTGGTCAAGCAACGGTCTGCGATTTCTTACGTGGCTTGAATTTTTTTTTCCTCTTTTCTCTTGATATTGTGTAATACTGAAAATTTCCCTAAAGGTTATCCAAGGAAATGATCTTTTTTTGGCATTTGGAATCCTTTGGTCTAAAACATTCTACACTTTTGTGTTTTATGCTTTCCAGGATTTTCCTTAGGAAGATGATAGCTGAAATAAATAATGTAAGCGTTCGAAGTTTTTGCCAAATTGCAGTTCTAGTCTAAATATTTAACGGATATATTCGGGTTATTACAAAATGTATTTTTCTTACCAAAATTTTTGTATTTTTATATCCTGTTATATTTTGGGAAAAATCTTTTTTTTTGTGTGTTACAGATATTTCTTATCGTCAACAATAGTTTTTTTCTTTCTTTTTCTTCTTCTTTCTTTATTTATTTTTTAATAAAAATTAATGCATTTGAACCTGCAATTATTATATTTTCTTTTCATCCATTGTAAACATTTAATCTGCACATCATGAAGATATTGCAAATAAAATATAATGTTTAATTCAAAAATAGATCTTTTGAAAAATAAGAAAACTTATTTATTAAATATAATAAGAAAGAAAAAAAAGAGGAGTAGTTATTAGCAAAAATTCATTCAAGGTCTTATGATTCAATATATCGATGAAATATGATATAAATACAAATGTTAATATTATAGACATTATTTTTCTCAAATCCTCTTAAAAATAAAGTATTATAATAGGAATGAAATGTTTAAAGAATAATTCAATTAGAAGAAAGAAAGAAATTTACACTACGTCAAAACAATTTAGACATTTACATTTTTAAAACTATTGTAACATAAAGATGTAAATATCAAATATTATTTAAGTATATTTTCTTACAATTTCAGACATAATTTTTGATTTCATAAAAATATTTAAAAATCATAAAAAAATACTATGCTAATTAAAATTATAATTAAAAAATAAATTAAATATTGTAAATTATAATTAAATGTAACTTAAAATTTAAGTGAATTTAATTTTCTCTGTTAATCAAAATTTAATTCTAATTCCAAAGCTTGAAACTATAATTATAAAATTAAATTTATTAGCTTGGGGAAAAAGTTATCCTTTATTTTTTAGGTAGACGTCTGTAGTGATCGCTATCTCGTGAGGTATCTATCAAACAATTTCACACTTATGCTCATTGGAAAGGTGACATTTGACACTAAAATATTCTCTTGCGATTTTTTGTTTGATTAATTCAGTTATGAGTACAAGGTTTTAAAAATAGAAGACAACAAAAAGAAAATTCGATAAATTCTAGTTTTTCTTTTATAATGGCGAAAATGCTAACCAGGTGGCTAAAATTGTGAAAGGTGTTTGTCGTCCTATATATGACTGTAACAACCTGTTACGCACAATTTTGGTTTCATCGATTCCGTTTGGGTATTTTGGATGCTAAAGATGCACTTCGCATGAATACAACATCGTCGAGAATATGTATAAAATATCAAAAATTATCAAACTTGACAGCATGTCAGCCGTCGTAGCTTCGTAGAAGACCTAAAAATCTACAAGAAAACTGTTTTAAACCTTTTTACAAAGCGAATCTGAAAGAAGTTACAAAAAGTTCACGTAAAAATAATGGATTTCTTTTCCCCAAACTAATATCTTGAAAGATTTAAATCTAAAAATTAATTTATTATAAAAGATATATTTATCATAAAAGTACAAGAAACAAAATTCGTTATATTTGATTTCTTCAGATATTAAAAACTAAACTGTCACAGCTTATGACATTTAACATAGACAGAATTACGAAATCATAATTTTATATGATAAGTATATTCTAACATTGTTATATGTGTATAGTAACAATTTCGACAAATTTCCTTGTATAATGTAAAAATTTAATTTTAAAACATTTCCATAAACGACTGTATTTGCATGCATCTCTTTCAAAATTATAATCACATTATTTTATTATAAGAATATTTATATTTAATAAATAGTAATTTCTTAATGTTGATAAATGCTATTATATTATCTATAATTTGAAACTGAATTATATTGATGGCAGTGAGAGGTGAAAAAGCATGAAATAAAGACTTAGGAATTCTTATTGTTTGAATAAATACGATATTATGAAGGAATGTTGAAATTTCTGGTTCTATGAGTTTTCTATTGTTGTAGGCAAAATATAATTAATTAAAACGTCTTTTTATGTTTGTTTTATATTTTTTATTAAAATATTAGAAAACGTTAAGTGAACATAGACTTCTTTACTATAAACTATATGAAAATCTTATGCTGGTGTCCAATGAAGGGACAAATACCATTTTCTTATTCAATACCTACAGTAGATTCTAATGAATTCTCTTCTTCTTAACATTTATTTTAAATTAAAAATAATTATTTACGACTATTGTAAGTGTTAATAAATAGTTGAAGAAAATCCTCAAATTAATTGCTAAGAAAATTAAAATATTAAGTGTATGTATAATGAACAACTTAACTGAATTTATTGATTTAAAAATTTATTTGATAAAAAATATTTGAATATTGTAATTTACATATAAATACAATAGACTCCCGTTTTTACAAACCTCTAATCTGCGAACACTGACAATTTTACAAACTATTGACTGACTCCTAACAGTGTGCCCCCACAGACACAATGATAATTTTAATTCCCATCCCTTATTCAATAAAATGTTTCGATTCTAAAATCATAATCATTTTATATTTAAATTAGTAAATATTTTACGAATCATATAGTATGATTTATATGATTATATTTTGATTATTAATAGGGACAAGTCTAAAGTATAACTAAGATCGATTTTTCTAAGTAATCCACGAGGAAATTTTATAGCCTAATCTAACTTCCTACTTTATATGCGATAAAATGTATCAACAGTTTAGCAGAAATTGAAGGATATTTGTGAAAAAATATATTAAAATAAGTTTGGAGGTAGTAATAATGCCTAGGAATCAAATTATGAAATTATAATTCTAGGTCCAATGCTATTATAAATGTGTGTGCATACATGGAATACAGAAAGAAACGATTATTTATGTGAACTTGACCTACCTGCTTCATTTAAAAAATCATTATAAATAAGAAAAAGCCACAAAAATTGTCTGATAAATGCGTTAAGTTACATTACTTATTCAAGAAGTCAAGGGAATCAGCTGCAAATCCGAAATTTTAGCTCAGGAGTTTTTTTATTCTGGATTTAGATATAATTTTTTTGTTTAGAAATAAAGCTTAAATGTCTCAGAATGAAGCATAAAAAATATAATATTTGTAATTAGTCTGTCAGTAAAAAAAGTAGATGAAAAACTAACAAAATACAATTCAGGAAAAAAAAAAAAGATATATGCGTAAAAAATAAATTTAAAATCAAACAGTTATGATTTTACGAACTTTCGATTTTAAGAACCATTTATTATGTGTTCGTAAAAGCGAAAGTCTACTATATATGTATTTGAAACTAAATAAAGTACTGAATCAATTGAGTTAAAAATTTATGTTGTTCTTACTTATGACACTTTGCGCAGTCAAAAGCTCCCGTCAGGGACAGGCCGAATGATGTCAAGATGAGTGTCTTCCGCTTTTGAACAGAGCATCCCCATATGAAAGTAGAAGTTCGATTTTAGTTCATAGATGGCAGCACCATATGGATCTTTCCAATTTAGAGATTGAAGCTTGAGAAGACCCAGAGAGTAGCCCCAACCACACCTAGTTATATTAATTTGGAATGGATACAGGGAAGTAATTGCAATTACAGCATCTTTTACATGCACTAAACACCATTTATTAATTTTTTTAACATATGATATGCCTTGTTTCCATGAAAAAGGAATTGTGTATTTGGAATAGCGATTGTAATGAGTCAAGGATTATTGCAATGAGTGAATTTCTAAATTGATTAGTTGAGATAGTGAATGTTAATTGATGGAAAATATATATACCTTAAAATATGTTATTGCGAACGTATTTTCTACAAACCTCCAGAGAAAAATCTTAAGAGTAATGAAAAAAAAAATTATAATGTGTGATTATTCTTGGACGAGAACATCTGATATCCCAAGACTGACCATAAATGTAACTTAACATTAATTTGAAAATAATATAAATTACCCTAAACACAAAAAAATGATATTATACCAAAATTTTAATGTTTATTGAGTATAAAAAACACTTCTCATGTATGGATTCATTCTTGAAACTGATTATTGCGGATATTTATATTTTGCATAATAAATACACGTTTTCACACAATTTAATTTATTAAAAAAAGGCTGTTTAACATTAAATGCTAGTTTAATTTCATTTTACTTGTAATTATCCAGATTAGTATACATTTGATTCATAATTTTTATCTAACAGAACAAACATATTTATATTAAAACAGCTTTTTTTTAAAAAATATTATTTATGATTATTTATATAAAGTATTTGAATAGTTAATTACGTAATTTTAATATTATTCCATAACTAATTAGTAATATGTTTTGAACTTTCTGGAAGTGTGTGAGTTTCTTATGTGTTATATTAAAAACTAGATTAATATGAAATATTTTTAGAAAAAAAAAATTGGTATTTTTTAATATTAATAATTTAAATTCTTGAGCAAATATAAATAGCATGTAGAAACTAACATTTCTCTTAATTTTCATTATTGCATTTCAAATATCAAATATTTATCACTTCATATTTTAACTTAAGATTAAAATATTTTGTTATACCAAATATGTTTTTGAAACTGCTATAAATTTAATTAATTATTATGGCAAATATTATTTAATGTATTAAAAGTAAGGAATATATGTTGAAATTATTTTTTATTATGCATTTATTTGTTAGATACAATTTTTAATCTTATACTTCAATGCGTGTGAAAAGAAAATGATTTAATAACATTAAACTCTATTTTAATCTTGTATCTTGAATTAGTTGTGCACAAGTCACATTTGACACATAATAATCTAAGACATATTATCCCACACATATTATTCTAAAAATAAGTTTAATTAAAATTTGATTTTTATAAAACTACTTTACAATGGTTGCATCGCTAATTTTGTTTACTGAAGAAGATCTATTTCTAATTTTAAATAGAAATTATGACATAAAAATTGTTTCAATTTTTAACTTTCTTAGTTACAGAATAGGACTAGGTAAAAACATTTCATTAATTCATTTTAAAGAAACAAGATATTTGTATTTTATTTCGAAGACTAGGGGAAAATGACAATTGCAGATTTAATAAACGTGAAAAGAATAGTGAGAATTTCGATATCTAATTAATAATTGAGCTAATTAATATTGGGATAAAGACAGTTAAAGAATAAAACTCTAGAAATTAAAAAAAAAAAAGTAATTACTTCTGAACTTCAGTTTCAGCATGAGGAACTCTGATTTCAATTTGAGAGTAAACATCTGCAAAGCAAAATGTGTCAACCAAAAGACTTACTTACATCTCCTTAGATATTAAAACAATATTACCTTGTTTTTATTCTAAAGTTATATTTTTTGAAGAAACAATTTGCATTCTTAAAAGTGTCAGAATTTATATGGTATTTTTGACTTATGTTAATAATCTACCTAAAGAAATAGCAAAATAACTCCAGAAGTAGATAAGGCTGGAAATTTGGAATATATTAAGGAGGTTCTCCTACAAAGATTTAAATTAAATACAGAAATGCTTAAAACCACATCGCATGCAGAAAAAACAGTTAACATTTAACATTCAAACTAAGAATTTTTGTATGCGTTGTATTGCGAATGTATTGCGTTAAATATAAAAAAAAGTTGAAGAATTATCAAATTATATTATTGCTGATTGAATTAAGAAAATGTAAGCAACAGAGTTAAAAGACTATTTCCTAGATAAATGGAGAGCATTTTTACCTTTCAAAGAAGTAGGCAACACGCGTTTTAAAAATAAGATCCACTGTTCTGAAAGAAAAAAATAACTTATCTCAGTGATTTAAAGAAGATATTGGAATAAAGTGGATGATAAAAGATTTACCTGAAATTTTAATGAAGAAAGAAAGTATAATGAGTAAACTTCATTAAAACTTCATCTAAAATTTCTTTTCACCATGAAAGGATATATAATGCATTATATTAAGTAATATGTTACAGATGTGGAGACACAAGATACAGAAAACCAAAATTGCAAACATGCAATTTTCTAAATTAGACTGACAAAGTTAATTTTATTTATGCTGTCATGCATTCTCTTAAAACTATACCAGATCTGTATCCAAATTTCAAAATTTTGATTTCAAAGGTATAGAACGTGCAGACACATATCCAGCCGTGTAGATGAGCCCTGGATAGAATACTCGTTATTGATTTAGAATACTCGGGTTACAATTAATGGGTGTAGAATATTCGACTATCACTAAGTGCTTAGTAATTTTGAGCTACGGTGAGGTAACAGATCATACCTGAGATCACCCCGTCATACATCCACGCCACTCTAGCGGAAGAACTTTAACGTCACAGATTAAGGTATACCCGTTCCAAACACCAGGAGTTCCATCATTTCAGTGCTAGAGAATGTGGTTCCCTTCCCAATAACTGCAAGTGTCAAATGAGGATTCCCTTTGCTTGATCTTAACTGGAAGCAGTGTGCAGTAACTGAGCCACTGAAGCGTAGCATGTGCAGACAGTAGAGCAAGACGATATTTTTAGTAGTGATATCATTTATTCCCTACTGAAAGAAGGATGAATTCCCTTTATAAAGAAAACTGATGATTATTTTACTGATGGCATGAAAACCACATTTGCCATCTTTACTAACAATGCTAATATTAAAATTAAACCGGTTGATCTATTCTAACCAGTGTTATTGTTTTCCTTAAAGAAAAAAGAGAATGAAACATCACAAGAAATTGATTTTTTTTCAAAATATAGATTTTATCATTGGTGTAAAAACGTGGATGTTTTATGGAAAACAAATTTATACATGTATTCTATTTTAATGAAGATATTTTTTCATAAATTTAAAGACATATCTATTGAAGAGGTTGAAATATGTTCTTATTTGCTTCTGGAAGATGGAGGTTCTCGCCTGATTGATGAACAATATTTAAAATGAAATTGTTAAAATACGAACACGTTGTGGTATCGAAGGTGAGGCTATTAATTTCTTGGAACATCAATATCATCGTCGCGTAGCTACACTTCGTTATTGTGTAACTCCCGAACATAAAGAAACTCTGAAGTCTGAAGATTACCATGATAAATGATCTGCTGTAAATAGTTTTACCTTGGTACTTGAAAGGATGCCTTAGTTGCAAAAATTCACTAAACTTTCAAAGGAAATTATATTTATTGTGGAAGAAATGATGGACCAAAAATCTCTTTGCAGACAAACCTAGCCAGGAAGGGTTTCATAGAAGCCCAGACATCATTTTCGATTTATTTCTCATTGCAAAAGCAATATATAAACAGATCACAAACTCCATGCCGTGTGTTTTTATACTATACTATCAAGGCTTACATTATAAGTTAATGAAGTTATACATTTATGAAGTTACTCATACTATAAGACGTACAACTACAGTAGGTGGTAACCTTAATTTTTTATCGTTGCTTAGTTATAATTCATGTACAAGTGATCCCAATCAAGAGAAGAACAAGACCTAAAATCTCTTCTGGTTGTTTACGATGATTTAGGTGAAACAAATTAGGAAGACTGAGAAATGGCCTGATGAGTATAGTAACTGTTGGTGTCACCCTTTGGTATCCGGTCAAATATACATTTGACCGCATATAATATAATGCAATATAATATTATTTTTTATTTAATATAATATTATTTGCTTAATTCTTATAATATAATGTAATAGAGATATTATATTATGGCCGCATATAATATGTCGTAATATAATATGTTTAATTCATATAAATACATTGTGTAAAAATATTTAACACAATATAATTTTATAAATTTAACAATCTTGTTAAAAACTAAAAGAAATTGTTCATATACATAATGTGTGCATGTATGCAATTTACAAAACTCCCTGTTTTGTTTTTATATCATCCTAAAATCTCATTGCTCTCTGTTATTATAAGTTACTTGCTTATGTTGGTTGTTAAATATAATAAGATGAATTGTTATTTTTATTTATTTATTTTTTTTATTGTGCCTGTTCATTAAAATAGTATGTCAGAATTTGTTTTCTTTATTTTACGAGCTAAGTAGAAAATTCATAAGATTTTTTTTTTCTATTTTTGTAAGTATAATAAAACTGGCAATAAAATAAACATCAAATGAAGTTCAAACAATGAATTCCGTACTTCTGCATTTCTAAAAAATTGCTGTCATTTCTACTTAAATAATTTGTTGTTGTTGTTACATATGACTCTTTGAAAAGCCAAACACGTCCGTCAAGGACTGAGTGAATGAAGTCAGAAAGAGCGTCTTCCATTTTTGAACAGACCCCACCTCCTCTACGAGGGTGGAGGTTTGACTCATATATGATACACCATCTCGGTCTTTCAATTTAGAGTTAGAAGCCAGAGAAGACCCAAGGCTAAGAGGACCTAACATCACCAGATATACTAATTTGGAATGGGAACAAGGAAGGCATTGTGACCAAGGCATGTTTTACATGCCGTGACATGTTTTACACCATAACAAACGTGACAAATCTCCGAATAAGATGGTATATGAATTCACCATTTTCCGGTAAACAGAACGACGTCCTAGCCAACTATGGTGGCCACTGTTTACATAATTTAAAATACTATAACTTAATTGACGATTTCCTCCATATATTACCGTGTGTGTACTTTTATTTCAATAGACCTTGAAAATGGGCAATCATTACAGAACTAAATAAATTCAATTTTTCCCTAAGTGAGATTCTTACAATTAACAGTAAATAGTTCATTTAATTTATATGATGGTTTTGAATTCAAAATGTTTCTAAAGATCAGTGGGATTTCATTCACTTTGGTTCAACATTCCAGCTTAATGATACTTAAATTGTTATTATTTCTTATAATATTAGAAGAAATAAATATATCATTCATACATGGAGAATTTTTAAATTAATTTAATGAGATCTTAAGAACAACTGCTAATACAAAATTTAAAAAAAATAATATTAATTATCTTCTTTAATATTTTTTTCTTTCTTTTCATTATTTTAAAATTTAAATTGTTGTAATTAGTTAAGTTTCATATAAATTTTTTGATTGAAATTATTATACTTCTAGATAGTATTTCGTTATATTTTATATTTTTTTAGTTCAACTCAAGTTCAATATATATATATATATATATATATAGTCTGATCAATATATTTAATAATATTTTAATGATACAATTTTTTAGATTAGGCATGTTGTATTGCAAGTTTAATTAAGCAATCAGACTTACTTATCAATATATTCAAAAAAAATATTTGTAAAAGTAGCTTGTTGAAGAAACACGTATTCAGAAATATTTAAACAATATTATAAAGTATATAGGAATTATGTTTTAAAATTTGCAGCCTACTTCTTCTAATCAAATTTCAATATTTATTTAATTTTTAAATGAAATATATTTCTTACAATAATTCAGTTGAAAATCTTGTTTTATTATTCTCTGAATCCCTTACTTTAAATCATTTGTTTTTATTCTCCAAAAAGAATAAATATTTGGACATGACAAATAATTTAATAATTAAATAAAATTTGTATTAAAATATTTTTCTTAGTTTTGAGTAAGAGTAATTTAAAATTAACTTTATCAATAAAATCAATCTAATTATTTTACTGACAAAAAGTCTCTTTTCAAGTTAATTAATGATTAAAATATATAACTATTATAATAAAATAATTTGTCTTATAATTGTGCATATTTGGTTTACAACGAATAATAAAAGTCGGATAAAAGAAGTGGCAGAAAATAAAGTTTTTTTATACATAGTCATACAATTTTGATATTTATAATATTTAAAGGGTTTTAAATGGTATTTCTAGTATTTAAAATGTATATAAATACTATAGATTGAAGAAACCAATTTAGGCTGATATATGTCATCATGCTTGAAAAAATGTTTTCTCAAGATTTTAAAATTTGATTCATACGGATTTTAGAAACTCACAAGAAACTTTAAGAAGAAAAAATGCATATTTTTGTTCTTTATTTAAACTTAAAATAATTAATTTCAAGTAAAGTAATTAATAAGTGATAAAGTGAAAAATATCAGTTTATATTAATAACTATTAGTCTTCATAAAAGAATTTTAAATTTATGTTTAAATGAAAATTTTATGATAAAAAATAATAATTGTTATATTAAAACTAATAATTGTTAATAAAATGCTAAAGTTAAGATATTTTTAAACAAGCCTATGAATTTAGACCATGTGTGATCGTTCTGTTTATAGGAAAAGTGTTAAATTAATATTGAAGAAAAATGTAAATAAAATGACATATTTGATGCACATGTACTAATATTGAATTGTTTTGATGTATCAAATATAAAGATTTAATTCAGTTCTCAGTTTTACAAATAATCACAATTTGTGAGGATTAAAATTTTTATTTTACAAGGAAGCATTAAAACATTTTAATTTTTCAAAATGGTTTTATTATATGTATAAAATAAACTTTTAATCACATAAATGTAATGAATTAAATGTTGCTTTACAAAACAGACGTTTTTTATGAATTTTCTGAGTCATACATTATTTTTGTACATTTTCTTTTAAGAAAATATCAATATTCTGTCTTATTTTCTATAAGGCCTGAAAATAATTCATCTTCAGAAAAAAGTTTTTTAAGATGAAATGTCCAGAAACTGAAGTGTAACATTTAATTTAAAATATATAATAACCAGTTATTGAAATATTTTTGTGAAAGAAAAGTTTTACTATTGATGTAAATTGAATTATAAAAAGTAAATATATTATAAAGTATATTTTGTCTATTCATTAATATTTAATTAGAATTTTCAGCGTTAAATAAATGAAAATTTCTACCAAATATGCAATTCATGAATAAATATATACTAAAACACAGAAAAATATATTCTAAAACATAGGAAATAAACAAAAGTACCTTAATAAGATATGTTAATAAATTTTTATTAATTTAACACGACTATTTGATAATCACTAGATTTAATTTAATAATTTCAAATTTGATTAACATGTATTTGGACTTACTGAAAACTTTGCTTTAAGTGATATTATACAAAAATATCAATTAAGCATAAGTAGTTTAAAATGATTTAAACAGAAATTTCATCATTTATAGAAATGATGTCTAAATATTGATTACTGGAAAATGTTGTTTTTATTTTTAAAAAATTCTGAAAATGTAGTTATATAAAATTAGACTTACAAAATGTTGCAGAGAAAGATGTAAAAAATGTTTAATAAAATAATTTTAATAGCCATGTAACAAAATATTAATACAAAACAATTTACACAGTTAAAATGTCTTCATTTTTATCTAAATATTTCAAAACAAAAATATATATTAAAATAACACAATTACAAAAGAATTAAAATTAATGTATTTATTTAAAAACAGCGTACTATTAGATTCTATTGATTTATTAATTAATTGCAAATGTGTAAACTTAAGAAGTATACAGAGCTATTTAATCCAAATATCAGATTTAAAACTTTCTTAAAAGAATCCTGATTTTTTAACTTAACGATAGTAACTTACTTTACTATTTATTATTAACGATAGTAATAATGAATAGTAAAATAAGTCAAGAAATTTCCATCATATAAAAGGTTAGTGTATAAATATTACATTGAAATTTTCTGTTATACATAAACATTTATAGAAATATTTGATGCAGTAATAAACTTTTTATCCTATTCATGAAATAAACAAATGCATTAGAAAATTTGTATAAATTTCAAATAATTATTAACAGATATGTATCAATTGAATATTTATATTCTAAAAATGCATCTTTATGCTTAAATATATATTATTTGATAAATAAATTTCAAATTTAATGAAGCAACAAATATATACTGAATTATATTATTGGCTCTGCTTATAACGTAATATAATGCATTAAATTTATTTAAAAATATATTTTAAGAGATTAGAAGTAAATTTTAAATTAGGCTAGAATTGTCATTATTATGAAAGCTTAGAAAATAAAAATTTAAAGACAAATTTCCTTGTTTGCTTTTACAAACATGTATTGAAATAAAAAGATAATATGCTTCAAAATGGCATTAAAATATAATATTTAATTTAAAATAGCGAATCGCTTCACATAATTCTGACATAGGATGTTAAGGACATATTTATATAGAATATTGAGAAATAACATGGAATCACTTTTTAAATAAATAAGGAGTGAATTGTAGTCATATAAATTTTTGAATGTGCAGATTATGACGTGATAAATTGTTTAAGTTTAGATTTTATTTTGAAATAGTATATTAAGAATGGAAAAATATTTCGTTTAAGGTAGGATTTACATTCAAGGGATAAGCAAATTTTATTATCAAACAATTCTATGATTTAGACATACTTGTGAAACACATTGAAAAATAAATTCCCTATTATTAAAAGACTGAGTATCTAAAATTCTCTACAGAGTTTTAACAATACATTTCGAAAGCAAAATTTGATTCATACCTATTTATAATGTTATTTAGATAATGAGGAAGAAAATGATTAAGTACTGTAGGTATTGAAATGTGAATTTGTGTCTCTAAGCAGAAGCAAAATTTCATAATTAATTTAACGATTGATTTCATAATATAAACAGCATTTATTCCATTTAATTTATAGAAAAATAGTGATTAATATCCATTTATAATCTAACAAAAATATTAATTAGACTAAGATTTTAATCTGATACTTCACTATTATGATGTAAATTAACATACACTATTTAATATTTAGAAAGAAATAAAAAATATTAGAGAAGTAATTTAGTTCTGCTCTATATTAAAAATCTGATAAAATTCGATAGAATTATGGCGAAATAAAAAAAAAATCAAACAACTAATTCTGATGTTCTTATTGACCATAATCTAAATTATTAATTTAATTCCTATTGACTAATTTAATTCTTATGATATTTTGAAATTTGAAAAATAAATAATACTAGTTTGTAACTTTGTTACCAGAAAATGTTTGCTAAATTATACTTTGGTAAAAACTGTGACTTATTTAGTTGCTTAAAATAAGAAAAAAATGGGCAACTTAAAAATTAATACAAAGGAGTTCTTATTATCATTAAAATGTATGTAAAACATAGACATAAAAAATATTGATATTTTTTTTGTTTCCTCGTATATTATTATAATAATATGATTATATATATATATTTATATATTATATATTATTTTAAAATTAAAGTGAAAAATATGGAAACTAAAATGTATAATTTAATTAAAAAAAAAATTAAAAAATTATGATTTTTGTATAATATTGTGCGTTTTCGTTTAAAAATTCGCTAAAGATTTTTTTAACTAAGATTACAAAGTAATTTGTTCTCTAAATTAAAAAAAAAGATGCAGGTGTGTAGATTTTGTACTTAAACTTATATAGTATCATGAAATATGTAAGAAACAGTGAAATTATTTGAATAATTCTTTATTTCAAAACTGAAACATAGAAATATTGATATAAGCATTTATTCAAGCAATAAAATTATAAAAGGAAAAGTACATGAATTCCACCAGGAATGAAAATATATATGTTTAGGTACATTTTCATTTCCAGAAAATTCATGAAACCATAGATATTATATAAAGAATGTTCCTTGAATAATTTTGAATGTCTGTGTTACAACATTCTTACTTACAAATATCTTGGAATAAATATTATCTATAAGACATAAGAGATAGGTATTCTTCTAGGATGTCTTGTTCTATTTAAATCATTTTAATCTAATTATATAATTATTTTTAACAAAATTGTGAACATATTTTCAATTTTAAGGAACATAATATATTTCCCCTTAGTTCAAAACAAATATTCACATTTTAAAATTAAAGTAATTTAATATAAATTTTAATGTAAAATATTACTACTATAATAATATATAGTCACGTCAATATACATGTTTATATTAAAATAGTTTATAATAAAAATGAACTAGTTTTAAATATGTTTAATATAAAGTATATATGAATATAAATTTAGCAGAAGACATTAAATAATTAAGGTTTTGTGGAATTTAATCATATCATCTATAAAATAATATAAAGAAAAATAATTAATTTTATGACAGCATTAGACAAAATTTAATGAAAGACACTATTTTTAAGGATTCACATTGAAATATATCCCAATAATCATCTGAAAATTTTGTTAAACATGACAATAAAATTGTATTTAGTTAAAAGATATCTATTTTGAAAAAGACAATTCTATAAGAAAATACAACTATTGTAAGAACTTGTATTATTTTTCTCAACGTACACGTTTCAGTTTAATTCTTAAGGGAATCTATTACTTTTAATGCAGTTACGTAAAAAGCAAATCGATCCCAAAGGTAATTTAAAATAAAATAAAGTTCCATTAAGACCATCTGAAATCCAAGCCGAAAATGATACTATAGGTGGAAAAATAAAGCTGCGGTTCATGAAGATCTTTCTATATTGATTATAGTTCTTACACTTTCTTGTGATAATTGAAGTCACACACGTTCATATTAATAAATTTAAACTGCAGCTAAAAGAACTGATAATATTTTTACACGAATAATTTTAAAAATATAACCGTTTACGCAATAGATTAATCAAATGTTAATATTGTAATATAATTAACCAAATATTATGTAAATTTATCAAACATATTTTTTCTTACAAACTTCATTTCATATAATGCCATATTTATTTAAATGCCTTTATTTGAATATTATACAATTTTAATTCTAATTAATATTTAATATTTTAATATATATTTCATTTGTTAACATTAAACAATTTTAATTTACAAATTATGTGACCATGTCTTATAATAAAAATAAGCAAAATTGAAAAATATTTTTAAAAATACTTAATATACTCTCAAGGAAAAGAAATGAATTGTCGGCTAAATTACTAGTTTGTGCTTTACTAATTAGTTTTAATGACTTTCATACTGTAACTTGCTTAATAATTTTGTATATATTGCTTCACCACTAACCTATTTCTATTTAAAATGATTGAATGAAATAATTAGTTTCAATTTATTAGTTTCACATACATTTCTATAATACTTAATCCTATGAGAAAATGGTTGAATGAAAATAAATAACGTGGATTTACCGGAATCAGTTTTCTACATCATTTGTCTCTCACACTAATTATATTTTAATTAGGTTTAGCTGTTATTTTGAGTGTTGTTTATGTTACTTTCAGTATGCTGTTTACTCTGATGCAAGAATTATCTTTCGAAACCTAAAGATAACTTAAGGATTTTTTCAATGAATGCCTTAATATTCAAAATGTAATTTCCTATACAACTTTCCGAACAAATTATTAATTACTTTTTTATTTAAATTATGTTTTAGCTCATATGCGGTAAGGAATCAGAATCTCATAAATACATATAAAATACTTTCATTTAGAAATGTACTAATAAGAATATTCTTTACCATTTTAATTCCTGAGAGATATTTAATTTGAAAAAAAATAAATCATAATTTATATGTTTATAAGAATATTAATGTATTACGTACTGATGATCTGCATATATTTATTGGCAACGAAAATATTTTATTGTTGTAGATAGAGTGGTAAGTTCATATGACTTATACCCAGTTTTGCAAAATGTAGCAAGTTGTAAAACAAAAAATGTATTAAGATACAATTTTCCTTAAATAAATGGAATAATTGTTTTAAACTGCAAAAAAAACTTTACATGAATAAAAATAAAGGTAATAATATAATAAACATATGTTTATATGCCCAAATATGTTCATAATATTATTAAAGAGATATATGAGAATATTTAATTATTGAACTTTATTATTCATTTATTTATTTACTGCAATGTATTGTGGAAATTATTACAATAACATTGAATAACTTAATTGATATCGAATATTTAATGAATGGTAAAACAATATTTGAGTATGGTAGACAAAGCGAATACAATTCGACACCTGTTCTACATTTGTTTTGAGATCTATTTCCCTAAATTTTGTGAACCAAATTTGTCGTACTTTCTGTTGCCCATTTATTTTTTTTCACTTGTAATTTCTTTGAAAATTTCAGTAAAATGCTACATGCTGTGTAAAATAATATATCATCAAAATTAAAATTTGCTTCTTGTATGAAAAAAAAATTACTCATACAATAAATGAACTGTTTGATAATGAAATTAACTCTTGATTTCAGTGCTATACGTAAAAAAAAAATTAGTAAACAATTTTTTGTCATTCCTAAAGTGTGACAGTTTGCTTACATAGATGCTCATTTTAAACAAAATAAAATTTCGTAATGAATATTAAATTTCACTAAGCAAATACTGCGTTCTATCAGATTTGGTGTTTGATATCTTGATTTTTGAGATGAATTATTAATATCAATATGTATGAATAATAACATAGCAATTTATAGGAAATGAAAAATTTAGTAAATTAAATAGGCAAATTTCAAACATAAACTAAGGTATATTCATTTACATCTATGAAATAACATTTAGCAAAGAAAAATATTGTTAAACAAACAGCAAATATATTTACAAGCATGATGGAGTATTTGTACAAAAAGAAAAGGAAATGGACTGTAATTCTGTCAGTATGTATCATTTTGTTATATATTACATACGAGAAAATTAATCATTATTCTAAAATCTTTCTCTTAAAAAAGATGAATGTATTGTGTAGAAAGAAAATGAGACAGACTGCAATTTTGTGAGTTTCTATCATATAGTTATATGTGACATACTAGAAAATTAATCATTATTCTAAAATCTTTCTTTCAAGAAAGATGAACGTATTCAATAGAAAGAAAAGAACATAGACTGCAATTTTGTGAGTTTCTATCATTTAGTTACATGTTACATACTAAAATATTAATCATTATTCTAAAATTATAACTCTAAGATACTTGAATTAACGGAAAAGAGATTCAAGAAATTACTTGTAATCAATTTAATGAAAGTCAACAAAATACATATTAAAATATAAAAGTGTGTGATAAATTATATGGCATTAACTTATAATATTTGAAATAAATTAACTTGAGGAATACAAAAGTTTAAGTCATGCACTTTTTAAATAAAAATCCCCCATTTGCTTTTCTAAGTTGAGCAATAATATTAGCACAAACAAGTTTTTTTTTTAAAAAGATAATCTTGTTGATCATTGAAGTACTTTCCAACACTATCCTCCCACTACAAAAGATTGACATATTTGGTAATTTGATACATCTGCTAAATAACTCAATTTAATGTCCTACAGAAAACACCATCGATTATTGGATGTTTTTCTATGTATTAACTACTGCAAAAGTTCTTATAGTAGGTTAACTTGTAAAGAAATGCTTTAGTTGTAGGTCATAAACAAATTCTGCAAAAACAAGAACAACATTTGCATATAAATACATTAGAAATAAGATGAAGAGCTTACAAATATATCTAATAATGTTTCCTTAATTCAAAATAATAAAACTTAAATTAGTTAAGTAATATATTAAATAAATCCTTAGAAACCATTTAGACTACGATATGGAATAAGAGAATGTTAATTATTGTGTTAAAAATAAAAAAACAAACACCCAAATGCTGTGAAGAAAAAAATATTTGTTTACAATTTTTGTCAAATAAAACTTTTGTGCAATGTTATATAAATATTTTAAAAACTTTAAAGGATACTCTAAAAATATAAAATAAAAACGTTGTCATAAATTTAAAGTAGAATATTGCTAAATAAAGGATAAATAAATAAATAGAATAAAATCTGTCTTTCTTATAGTTATTAAATTTCATAATACATATCATTTGAATGAAAAGAAATGTTCATGAAAATAATATTTTTGCAGTAATCCGTTCTTTTGTATTTTTAACTTTATTGAAATTAAAAAAATATGAAGTGAAATTTCTTCACATGATTTTCATCAATATTATACAATATTCACTTAAAATATAATATAAGACAAATTATAACTTTAATAGAATTTTTATCTATATAATCGTAATTATAAAATAAATCTAATAAATATTTCAATATTTTGAATGTAAATAATGTGAAATAATATAATTTTTATTGATATATTTTGCTCTAAAGATTAATAGCATTTCATATTTCTTTAATATATTGTGTTAAGATTTTAGATTTTATTTCTTTATTTAATATTTTAATGAACAATGTAATTTAAAGAATTCTATTTTTATGAGGAATTTCTATTTAAAATAAAAAACATTTACACTATTATGGATTTCTTTTTATAAAAAAAAAGATGATTAAGAGACATATCTATGTTTAGTGATTATGCATATAGATTAAAGTGAAAATATGAATAATTATTTAGTGTGATATTACTTTTTTACTCTCATTACCTTTAATATATTATATATATGTTACCGTGAAAGACCGAAATCAGAGAATGTCGACATTCACCGGTGAATGTCAACACATACCAAAAACGTTGGTGAAAGACCGTACAATTGATTACATTTCTTGCACTTTCGGACCATCGCCGGTATATTTCGACAATCACAGACAAGCTTTGGTGGAATTTGAAAAGATGATTAAAGAGCTCGAAAAGGAGATAACAGAAGGC
>JAPDSC010109819.1:0-27383 GCA_026290005.1 Latrodectus geometricus
TTAGCTGGGTTTAATGGAATAGCCTTCGTGCCTTGGGTGGCCCTACCAGGAATATACACTCCCAACGTTCTTCACCTATTCTACCCGGTGACAACCCCTCGCCACGATGAGGCAGCCTACTAGACTAGAGGGGGATTTTAGCAGTAGAATTACTTATAACCAAATTACTGGCTGTACTATCCTTATCCACTTCATGGTATGTGTGCGTGCGTGCGCTTGTTTAGGTCTTAGTCACTTAGTTTTTAAGATTGATTTTCTGGACCAATATTCCTCCTCAGTCCAGTTTAAGAGGACAGTAGACTTTCGTAATGTGAAAAAATGTCAAAAAAATCGACTTTTCTTTTTTAGTATATAAAAAAAATAGGAATCATTCTCTATATTATACAAAAACATTTTTCTTTTCATATAAGTTCAGACAAAGATATTAATGTTTTAATAATGTAAACAATATGCCACGCCCCTTTTTCACGTCTGCTCGAAAAGATAAACATGTAACATGAAGACAATAGATTTGAATAACTACTAATTTCCAATGAATTATATGAATTTCTATAAAGTTATAAGTTTCGATTTTCAAAATATGACTAACATTAAGTTGATTTTCAAAGTTAAAACTTCTAAAAATAAGATATTTAATTGGTAAACAAACGACCTTACTCATTTTATGAACTCTCTCATTACATGCAAAATAATTATTCAATTCATAATCTTTAAATTCTGGTTTGAGGTTGGGATATATTTTTGCCACATCAATATTATTTAGTGTTTATTATTTGTAGGATTTCGAATGGCAACACACTAATCTTGTTGATTTTTCACTTCTACTTTTCTTTTTGGTTTCACAACTTGCATTTCTATTTTGATTTCGTAACTTGAGTCTCTTTTCGCTGTTCTATATTTATAAAACGCTTTCTCACAGCATATTTAATTTTTCTTCATCACAATCTTATTAACTGTTTGCAGTTATTTTTTTTTTTTTTTTTTTTTTTTTTAGTAAATGTTTATTTTTAGAAATAATTTTTCATGCTTGAAGGCATGCAATCTTATTATTAACGTTTCTCTTATTTTTGACTGATCAGTTAAATTTATAAAAATATTACATAGGAAAAGTTATACTTTTTAACTTCAAAATAGCCAAAATTCTTCACAAATTTTAAAAACAATATCTATTGCTTGCTTAAAGTTGCAGAGGTATTCACTTATAATATTTTTATTTTAATAGTCATTAAAATCATTTTATAAAAAAGTGAAATTGTTTCTTTTAAAACTGGAAAACTCAGAAAATCTTCTCAAAGCAAATCTCTGGGAAATCTTCATAAAAACTATGAAACCTCTACTAAAATTGCAATCTTTCAGGCTTTCTTAAAAGCTTCAACTACACCTTTCTTCCGAAATTCTGTTTGAAAGGAAGCAATCCGGTGAGGAAAGGACGGGGGAGGAAATTGAGATTCCGAGGTGATGTGGGTGTTATCTGGAAGGGATTAAGGGTAGCCGTTACTTTGTTAACCGGTCCCTTTATCCGGGAATTAGAGGAGTTAGAGGGTCGGCTGTTGAAACGATGGATCACGCCAGTCCCCGACAAGATCTCCTACCTCAAATCCTATTGATGAACTAAATACTTTCATTTTCTCTCCATTAAAATTTTTATTGGCTATCTCTATTTAGTTTCACTACTAATGAATTAAAAAAAATTTTTTTTCTTACAAGAAATTGATTAATCAAATAAAATTTTATCCATCTATAATAGCAAAGTAATTGTCAAAAATTATAGTAAATTTTAAAAATTTACGCATTATATATTGATTAAAAAAATTATAATTATGATTAATTTTTCATAAATGTTAAATTTTTGCAAAAATTCTTTAAATTCAAATTCAACCTGTAGAAGTTTAATATATGTGTATACTAGTTGATATGTTTATTTTTATAAAAAAATGAAATGGCACAAATATGGTTTATTATATATACTTTATTGAACACTCAAATAAAATATGCGGAAAGTAACTTTTTATTACTTCATTGCCAATTGATGAGATAATATATAAATTTTTGAAAAATAAAAGGATAGAAAATAGTTGAATGTGAAATTTTTATATTTTCTTCTGTTGAAAAGCATTTATTTTTAAAACTAAAGCTTCTTACAAAAGAAAACTAGACTCTCGTAGAAACCTACTTCTGAAATCTTATATAGTTACCATTTTTCTGAAGTGTTAATTAAGGATTAACTAATTAAATTGTTAATTCGATTACTTATCATTAAATAATGCGTCTGATGTACAGTTATTTTTCTTTCAAACTGAAGCCTTTGAATGACCGATTTTAAATAACTTTAATCAATAGTTCATGAAGCCTGTTTAAAAAGACATTTCGTTAACTATCAAATAATTCTCGTGGTATTATAAATTTTAAAAAGTAAAGTCATCTCGTCTCATGATAAATATAATTAAATGAGGAGGCATACAATATTTTTATAGTAACAACTATATTAAATTATTTTGAGCATAAAATATTTTAAACAATTAAAATTTGAGCAACTTATATACAAATCACATTATTGTATATAAGTTGATCATTTTAAAAAGGAGAATCTTATATACAATAATGTGAAACATTTATTTTTGATAAAAAAATATTTCGATTATCTTGCATTTAATTTTGTAAACTGTTAGAAATAAAAACAATTTCATCGTAATTATCTGATTATTTTCGTAGGGAAGAGCTTCTGTAAATAGGAATCCCTAATAGAGATATGCAGCAGGCGGGTAGAAGATAGCAGCTCTCTTATTTCCTTTTCTCTTAGCTGCACGTGTAGGGTTGCTGTGGTGCGGCAGTGTATCCCAGATATTGGACTGCGGTTGCACCTCATAAAACCCCAAAAAAGGGATTCTGCAACGACACTAATTCCCCAACTAGGCTCGCAGAGCTGGGTACTAACCTGGAATCCTTTAATACTCGCCTCTAAGTGTCGTCTGGAGGAATCGAAGGTTGGCCTTTTGCGAAGTTGTTTTTCTTTCCCTCTTGCGGCCCGAGAATAGAAGAAGGGCACTTTTACGCCCAGCTGCCTTCAGAAAACAGCCTTTTTCTTTCCTCCGATATGATCATTCCGCAGACGGGGTGGTCGTCTGCTCGTAATTAGGCTGAGCTCGTAATGAGCTCGCCTCCTCCCTATCGACCCTGCCTTTTGGTAGAGGAGAGATTTAATTGTTTTCGCCACCACTGGAAGGCCTGTTTGGGCGTAAAAGTCTGTGACTCGAGCCTAAAGTTGCTGAAGCAGAATGGATCGCACGCTGCGGAAGTCCATGGTGTATCGAATGGCTCACATAAATTTCTAATAATGTGTATTAATTTTGGCTTTAAGAAACGTTAGCTCTTTCCTTAAATGGCTTTACTAAAGATTTTTATAATACATACAACTGGGATATTTTAATAAATATATTGAAAATTCAATGTATCCTAACTGGAATATAATATTTTTTTATAATCCTTAAATAATTGTATTATTTAAGGATTAATCTGTATCATAAGATAATTAATAAATTGGATAAAACATCAAAATACAGATTTATTAAAATAATTTACAATTTCTTTAAGGTACTCATTGAATCATCCATTATTGGAAAGCTATTAAAATAAAAAATAATCATCTGAATAGCGCAAAACCACAATGATGTAACTCCTGATTAACGGCTATTAATTTGTAGGTTATCCACGATACTGAAATGGAACAAAAATTTCAAACCTTAATAAAATGTATTTTAAAGCAAAAAAAAATTTAATTACTTTTTTAAATGCACATATAAACCGATAATAAAAACAAAACTGAACTGAACTCAGTAGAGGCAGTTCGTATGAGGGCCAAGGCCTACAGGGCCCATGTATGTTTTCATGACCGAGTGCCCTGAGGGTAAAGCATATGTCCTTGTTAAGTGGTAAGTCTAACGCAAAACCATTAATGTTAGTTCCCAAGCATGCTTGATTCTCAATTGTATCGACCCACTGAAGGAATGCGGGGCTGAGTCAATCTTGCTAATAATTTGATATGAATACATAATATTCAGAAGCTGAGATTACAAATTTCCAACTGATCTAAAATTAAATTATTACCATAATTATTTGACATTGAAGAAAAAGTTTTAATAGATGGCGCTGTCACCGACTACTTGTATGATTTTTGAAACTTTAAATTTTGGTTTGATGGATAGATGTACTCCAACTCTTTCGATGGAATTATGAGTTCCTTTAGATTTCTCGAATATTTAATTGAATGTTTTGAATTTATGTAAATTGTCTTTTGTCGTAATATATGATTTTATTTACTTTCCTGAGCCCTGTTTGGAAGGCACTCTTTTGATTTTAGAATTATTCGAATTATTTAGATTAATTAGATTTTCTTAAACATAAAAGAAAAATTTTTATAAATTTTTTAATTGGAATAAAAAAAATGTTTTAAACCATCAAATTATTAGAATTTAGTATCTTAATTTAATTATTTTTATTTTAAAGTAATTACATGTTTATATTTACAATTTTATCGCATGATATTTAATTTTTTATTGAAAAATATAAAGAACTAAAAATGACTGAACGCTTAATTTGCAAAAAATTATATAAACAAAAAATTATATATATATATATATATATATATATATCAGAAGTGCACTAATTGTAATTCCGTATGGGCCTCTACTGATTACATTTTGATCTTTGACATTTTTAACAGCTCCTTCCTTGTTTTTGGTTTTTAAAAAATTCATGGACTCGTGGACTTGGTGTAGCCTCCGGCAAGATCATGACTAATGCGACAACAATATCATTAACTATATATATATAAATTATCTATATTTCCCCAACAATTAATCATTCACTGAAAGAAATTTCACATAAGAAAAACTGAGGTTTTTTTTCAGTTCAAACAATTTTAAGTCGTAAAGTTCATCATGAAGAAAACAATTTCATCTCATAATACAACTTCTTATGATTTCTTATTTTTTATGTAATCTTTTTATTTCTTTAAATATATATTTGACAAAATACTTTTGTGATTTCTTTTAACATTGAATACAAATTAGTATTTAACCTTAACCAAGAATCGTGGTCTTAAAGAGTTAAGTTCAACAAGGTGATATGAAATTTACAAGCATACAATTGTAAATTGCGAACTGAAATTCCTGGTAAATTGATTAATTTCGCGTATGATTATATAAAAAGAAAAAAGTTATACTTGATATTTTTTTAATGATATTTAAACAATGATTTTATATACGTTCCGTTTTGGTAATTTGAGTATATAATCTTAGTAAAAAATTTCAGTATTAAAATTTCAAAAATAGTTTTTATCCCAAAATGTGGAATGATTTTTAATTATCTTGAAAGTAGAACAATCGTCTGATTTTCCATGTTAAATTCTCTTTCTTCAAATATAACAATATAGAAACAGTTATACATTCCTTTTCATACTGTAAATATCTATAAAAATGTAAGATGTAAATGAAGTGTTATTTATAATGTTCTCTTATTTTGGATATGGAATTTAAATCGGGAAACTTTAAAATGTAATAAAACCCCATTGTATTTTATTCAAATGTAACTGTATGATTCTTAATAATTGCCTTCAAATATTATTATGTTCGATTAAAGATTGTACACACACACACACGTTTTGTTCCAAAAGTTAAAATCTGGAAAAGTAAGTAATATTTCTATATATGAGACCTTTAACTGAGAATGTAAATTTTGAAGTACATTTTAAGCACAAAAAGTATCCACAAATAGAAAATATATTGCATTTCAACTTCCAAAAACTGTATTTCGTATTGAATAGATCTTATTACATATGATTTAATCATTAAAAAATCAATGTCTTATATTATTAAATTAATAACTTAATTATATGTTGGATTTAAATAAACTATGAGCAACCAATATGTTAAAAATACAGACCACTTTTAAACATCAAGTAAATAAATTACATATAATATTCTTATGAAATTGAATTGTAAACACTGTTAAATTCCTTGATTTAAAGATTAAACACAGATTAATTGATAATTTAAAATTATGTTTAAAAGTGTATGATATTCAAATCTATTCTTATCATAATTTTTAATTACCGCTTTATTTTATCTTCTAAATAATAATAATAGTATAACAATTGAGGTAATAATAGATTATTTATTTTCCCAGTAAATAAATTACAATTGCATTCCTTACATGTATTGCCGTATATTATTTATTGGTAATGTGAAAATATTATTTCTTTTGAATATTTTCTCAATGTTCTATGGTTCAGCGTCATATAACCAGTTTGGGAAACTATGTCAATCAGAAAATGGCGTAGAATTATATATAAATCTTTAGGTATTACTATATAATGTCCATCACAAGTAAGCTCCTAGTTTTTACAAAAAACAGCCTAAGATCTTCTGAGCTTATTTTTATTATCAATGAATACAAAAGCATCTTTTGGGTATCACTAAAGATTTTTTTGTCTGCTTCAGACATCACTAAAGGATATGACTACAGATAGAAATAAATAATCAACTCTTTGTTTCGATATGTATTCTTACTAATGTATTTTCTTAGATTACTTTCTTAGATCTGTTGTCAAAAATTAACCTCTCTTATGGAGAGTAATTTCTGCTGAATCATAAAATTCAAAAACAAAAATTACATAAATCTCGATAATAAGCATGGAATTTTAATAATTTGAATGATACGTTATTTATTACAATGTAGTTGCCCCTCAAATGATGTGCATTGTCTTACATTTGTACAATCACATCATGTTATAATAATATGATGGACTTATTGTTGTAAAGACACTATTACTTTTAATTAGCTCTTTGCGCACAAATATCTCTACCTAGTAATTAATCTAAAACTATGGATTTTATTCAATTAGATCCATTATTGGAGGAATTTTGATAGAAAAACTTTATTTTTTAAAACGTAGCTAGTTCACATTTTTAACTAGAATGTCATTTATTTACTTATCATAAATATTCATTTAGGAAAATGAAAATTGTTTTGCAAATGTGTGTTTGTTGTTGTTTCTGATCCCATCTAGTGTAGCATTACTACACCAGATCCAAGAGGCATTCAGACAAATATGAAATGGATTTAATGTGAAGGGTGAAAGCTTATAATCTGGTAATTGAAAAACTCTTAATCATAGCAAGTGGTTTTGGATGGGCTCAATGTGGCCTACAGTAGTGGTTGGACTCCACTCTTCTAAGCATATGCTCCCAAGTTCGATCCCAACCACTGTTGAACAATGGGAGACAGATGTTACTCTTCTTCCTCAAGAATCAAGAAACATCCAGAGATTCACATGGAAATCCTCCTTATACACATATATGTTATAAAAAATATATGCACCCATGAGAAATCGATTCACATTTACGAAACGTAACCAAGTAAGAGATATGCAAATGTTTAAATTCCAATGCCAATGAGACACATGTGCTACTTTCCCACATACTGTGCGGCTCTCCCAACAAATTCTTCAAGGATAAAAGTATTCTCTTGGTATTCCCGGTCACCAGATTTCTCGCCAATAGAACATGTTTCGGACATACTTGAAAGGCAGCTGCATTCATCTAGAAACACTGGTGAATTAACTACTAAATTGCAAACATTGTGGTATGTTTTTCCACTGGAGGCCCATAAGTGACCTAACTGAATTGTTGGCACGCCGTATTTCGGCTTGTATATCTGCCAGTAGTTGCTATACCACTTACTGATTTGTAATCTTTTTTCTATTATTTCTTCCTAAAATTATTTCTGGTTCTGAATTTATATTTTCTTAATTATCTTCTTATACATACAACAGATTGAGTTTCATGATGATAGCTCACTACCTTCTGGGTACATATACATTTTTTTGTGAGACAGAGTGCATATATAAACTTTAATTGTAATGATAGTCTGTATTTTCTGCCAAATTGTCATTCAAATAGATAGTTGGCTGCCTTTCATTTAACAGTTCGTGGGTTTGATTTTCACCATCAGCTTAGAGACTTTTAGTTGTTTGGAATCTGCTTCAAACTTGTTGATTTTAGTCTAATTATGTCATCCATCAGTATCAACCAATTAATCATTGTCAGAAAATTTTCTAAAATGTGTAAATGCAATATCTCTAATATTTTGATTTACCAGATAAAAGTAAAAATTATTAACTATAAAGTTTTCAAGACAATTAAATAATGAAATATAATGTATTAAATTTAAAAAAAAAAACTCTTTTTTAAATAACATAAATTTAGATAAACATGTATAAGATTTATCAAAGTTGTACTAAATTTTATAAAAAAAAATAATAAAAATATATTTTAAATTGTGTAGACTGATAAGGCTTTTGTATTTCATTTACCATTGCTATATCATATTTATAAGAAGATTTGTTTGCCTGAGTATTGGTATTTTCCTTCATAGATCTAATTTATATCATGGTTAAAAATGCATTTACAAACAGCTGATATGAAAATCTGATTCAATTCCCGGCTAAGTTAATTATAAACTAAATTACTCCAGTGTGTTACTATTTATGAATAATTTTATAAACAATTATCATCTTCTAATATTTTCACTAATCTCACCAAACAATATTATACTCCAAAACTTATATTATTGTAATTATTGTAAGAAATAAAAACTTATAATATTCATAAAATTCTAAAAAACATCCAAAAAGAAAAAAAAAGTCAAATCGTGTTGTATTGTTATTTTCATTGATTGCAGACACCAAGCTATGTTATCTATGTAACGCAACATTTTTCGAAATTTGTGGTATGAATCTTTCATTATGATGAAATTTGTCAAGTGTTTTCAAATAGTGTATATCATGAAATTTTCAGCATAGGTAAAACTTGATTTATAAGTTCTGATAGACATTTTTTGTACTCATATAAGTCTTATGGTTATCAAAAAAGTTGCACCATGACGGATCAGGCAGCAAAATTAGCTTGAAAATACTTTTACGAAAATTAGAATGTTCAAGATTTAGAATACAAATAATTGGGATATCACAGCATTTATTATCTACATGATTATCTGAAGAATATATACTGTGATAATTGAAAGATTTATATTACAAATCTTGAGGAGAAAATATAAACATATATGTAAATAGCAAAGACAAAGAGAAGGAGAACAAAGTGGGCTTCTCATTTAAAAATCATTTCAGTTCATGTTGTGACTCTTGCAAAAAGAAGAATTTCTGGAGAGTGAAAGTCAAAATTCCATCATTGAACAGATTCTTATGATTCAATGTGCATTCTTATTGACGCAATGTGGTTTATTGTTTCGATATTGTAGTGAGCGCTTTTCGGTATCCCATAATTGATGTGAAAATAGATAAGCCGTGCAGAGAACAAACCAATTTTTCAAAGACATTGGATATCAGGAAGGTATAATGTCCTCACAATTTTCAAAAGGCCATATCTACAACACTCACTCCAGTTTCAGAACTTAGCTCATGTATCGGATAACAAGTAACAGCGCATACAATGGTAAAATTTTAATGATAATCATCAATCAAAAACCAAATTTGAATTGTTCCGTATGCTACAGGACGAATAAACTAAATCTCATCAAATTTATGAGAACATAGTAGATAATCTATTCCAAATAGTGAACTCTGTACTTAAAGAAAAGATTGGCTGACGTCTGCTGCATTTCAAACCAACAAAGCCAGGTTTTCGGTGACTTTTAGCCACAGGGTATATAAATACCGAATTCATATTGGAATTTTTATTTCATTTTCAAGCATTCGCACATAGAATTGTCTCAAAGCATATCAAATCTTTTTAAGAACATCGCTTATTAATTTCTTTAAAGTAAATAGCGACTGCTGCTTCAGGTTCGATTATTTGATGAAGCGATGCAATTTCTCAGTACCCTGCAACAGGAAAGTTTAGTTGGACACCACAGATCAAGATATATCTAATATTTTAAAACCGGAATTATAAGATAATATCGTTCAATAGTATTTTTAGTCAAACTTCTTTTAAATCTGACGGTTTGCATTGTTGGGAATACTCGTTACTTGAAAAACTAATGCCCTTTAATATTTTAAAATGACATTTTTGTACACATTAATAGTATATAATATTTATTTACATATTCTAACATTATTTCTTAATAAGACTTTGTAATGGTCTAAAAGTGTAAATAATATTAATAATAGTTTCTTATTGGTAGTAAATTTAAATAAAATTGATTGCTGTGAAAGCGTGACCTGATTTGACTAATGATTCCTATAACACGATGAAAAGGAGTGATAACTATAGTAATATATATTCATGGTTTTTCAATGTTTTAATCTTGTTATAAATTTAATCCAGTTGAAAATCATCATGCTGATACGGAATATGCCTTGAGTTATCATTATTTAAAACATTTGGGGCCAAGTTTTGAAAAACGAGCTTGGATGCTGACCACATATCTATAGATTTCTACCATGCATCAAATCGAAGCTTCCCCATGAGCATCTTTATGCATCTGTAATAACATAAGAAGGAACATTTAATATTTTTAAGTTAGTTTTGGAAATAATTTACATACTATTCACACAAATATGAGAAACTAAAAAAGTCTATATATACTTGATCCTGAAACACGAATGCTGTGCTATATACCCAACAAAAAACTCCAAAATTACAAAAATTGGGTCCAAAAAAGAAAAAAGAAGAAGAAACGAAACTGCCCATCTTAAATGAGAAATAAAAACATCCAACCTCTGTTTTCCACTCCCTGAAGAACCACTTGAAAACGGAATTCTCCCGATTCAACAGAAAAATCTCGGGACACTGTCGAAAGAGGCGGGGGTGGAGAGAGAAAAGGAAGGCCATCCAAAGAAAAATATCCGATTGGCGGTTAAAAAATGACAATAAATAACTGGGAGAGAGAAATAAAAAGCGCTGAAATTTCTACCGTTGAAAAAGCGAATGAGGGTCTTCGGGAGAAGTAAAGAAGAAAGAAAAACCAACATGTTGATGGAAAGCGGTCTCTGTTGTCTGTAACACCCCACAAAAAGCATTTATTTACAAGAGACTCCATTCTCTGCTAGACTGGAAGTGGTTACGTCGGTCTGCAGAAAGGAACCCAAGCACTATCTCTGGGATTTACAAAATTTAAATTATTCAATTTATCAAATTTAGTTAGATACTTAATGGGGCTCCTTTACCTACATAATTGACTGAAGAAATAAAAATACAATGATGAGAGAGATCTTATCTTCAATGATTTGGCTTCAATTATTTAAGATAAGTTTTAACTTTGTAAAGAACCCCAACATTATCTCCGGGATTTAGAAAATTTAAATGATTCAATTTATTAAATGTAATCAGTTACTTAATGTGGCTCCTTTACATACATCATTGATGAAAGAAGTAAAAATACAGTGATGAGAGATAGATTATCTTCAATGATTTGGTTTCAGTATTTTAGGATAACAAATCATTGATGATAATCTATGAAGACGTTAAAACTTTGATAGCAAATTCATTTTTACGCTTTTGCTAGGAATTTTTTTTAGGTTTAAATAGTTCAGTTTGTGTTTTTTATACTGCAAATTGAATCAGCTATGGAAATAACAATTAATGTATTTAAAAACTGATTTTACGACAAATATTAATGAACCGATTCTAAGAATTCTTAAAAATTATATAAAATGTACAGAAGTAATATGATTATCGCGTTTTAAGTCTACTGTAATACAATGCAGCAATGAAATTCCTAGAAAATAAAATGAATGGAAGTTAACTTACAACAAAAATATATTGCAAGAGCATTCAATGCTAGGTAATTGAAATTCAGTGCGTCATTTGTATAAAATAAACTTAGGAACTACCTCACAAGTGTAATTTAAAGTTGCAAACTTAATTTTCTAATTATGAAGTTCTAATTTCAGTAAAAATTATACTTCACATTACTATATACAAGATAAAAACTTGAGCAGCATTACATTCAACGTGCTTTCTTAGGTAAGTGGAAAGTAATCATTTTAATATGAGTCAGTACACAAATATCATATTTACACTTAATGGAAAAGCATTAAAAACAGTAAAAGTCCTTGGTGGTTAAGGTGTTGTTGTCATTATCAGAAGATAGTTCAAAGCTTCACTAAATAGAAGAGCTCAGTTGTATTTACTAAATTCAGATATAGCACATTGATCAGGTCATGGTTGCATTGTCCTCCAAGTGAAATGATGCTTCTGGGGATGGAAGGTCAAGTATTAAAGGGCTTTCTGCTTGTTCCCTGCATCTAAATTACAAAGACTCCTATCCGGCTGCTTTCATTTAACTTGGTATTCAAGAAAAAATAACTTTATTGATACGAAGAAAAACCAAATCCCTACAGATATGATTTGATAAGTTTTCTATCGTTTTTGTCAAATTAATTGCTTTTTATATACAATAGATATGAGGCATACTACAAACCAATTTCAATGAGATGTGAAATATAAAAAGAAATATTTTAAATCAACAAAGTTTGAAAGATTTCTTTAATAATAGCTTCTCATTTAGTTCCTCATCCCAAAATTACAAAAAGGTAGAGCGAGTTATCGAGCAAGTCAAGATGCTAATAATTTTCTTCCACAAGACTATTTTCCAATTTAACACAAATCAGGTGGCTCGAAGATAGCTTATCTAGAAATAAGATTGAGTTATCTTTAAAAGATATCTTCTCCATTGCAGAAATTCAGCTACAAAATTAACAGCCTATTTCTACACCTCAACCTATTAAGAATATGAATATTGAAACTACAGTTTTTACTAAGAAATAAACACTGTTAATGTTAATTTAGGTTAGGTTATGTTTATTGAATTATGTAACAAAAATCTTTGTTAAATGTGATGATATCTTTCCAACCAAATTTGCTTGTTATCTGTATAAACAATTCAAATCAGATATAAAGAAGCTTCATCACTGCGCATGATCCGCCAATATTAAGCGGACAGTAATAGAATAAGGCATGTGATATGCACACATGTACTTCCAAGTACATTTCTGTTCTTTGCATTTTCCATTTGATTACAGTTTTGTCCAAGCTTGATGACAAAAGATCTATCTACTCAAAATATTCACAGCAATAGCTACTTTCTCTTTGGAAATATTTTAATAGTATAAGTATTAAGATATATATAAGTAAAAAGAGAAAGAATCACTAAATTAATAAAAGAATTTTTAAATGAGAAATGCAGAGATTACTAGATTGTATACATTAAAGTGCCAATTTTCCCCTCTTTTTGATACGTAAAATGTTATTACCTCCTTTAGAAATCAAACTGCATATTCATTTAAGACTAACAAAAAACGATCAAAAAGTTTTAAGAAAAATATTTCCTAAAATAGCCTTTATTTCATAGTTTAAATATGTATCACATTTAAAATGTTTTCTTATATATTTCTTAAATGTTTGTAATAATCAAGCGATTAATCTTCTTTCGAAATAACTTATGAAGCTAAGGTTTCCGGCACCAAAAGACAATTCTTTTGAGGAAATCTTTTCAGAACTTTATGATTAATCCCATGTGATACTTTTTGGTAAAATATAAGTTTTTATATATCTCCAATATTTTATACTTTTCAAATTTTTCAGTTGCTTTATTAAAAGAGTTAAAATAAATAATTTATCATGTCTGATGCTTTTTTTTCTATCAATAGAAATAATTCAATTTTTGCTTTACCTTATACGAAAAGTCCTGGGAAATATTGAAAATAATACAATATTCTCAAATTCCTCTGTCATATTAAATAGAAAGATTTTTGACTGAGCTGAAGTTCAGATCTGAAGATGATTATTAAATCAGCTCATAAACGTGATCGTCAAATCATGTATCTCAGAACATAATTTCATCATTTAGGTTTATGAGTATTGTCATATGTCATATGAGTACTATCTAACGGGCTAAATGCATAGAGTATTATAATACTTCTATGCATTTAGCCCAGAGTTGGATTCTGCCAGTTAGAGAACGGCTGCTGAAGAAAGGGAGTCTTCATAATTTAAAAGCAAGAACCCAGAGGAGATCCTCCAGTACTTCACCTACCCTTCCAGAAACATCATTTCGTTTGGAGAGACATCGTGACCCATTTAACATGCCCAAACCACTTCTACTGAATGCGATGGGTCTTACGTTAAGTCAGAATTCTTCCGGATGTGAGAAGGATGTTCTGCCCAATCAGCCATCACCCACATCAGTTTGTGAGTACTATCATGTTTCTTTGCGCCTGTCCTAGAATTGGGCTGTCAGGTGGAAACTGCTGGGAAGGAGGCATTCTTCATAGTTTTGAAGCACTGACCAAGCAAAAGACCCCCAAGAGTTGACCTTCTACTATTAGAGCTTTCACTTGAAAGACATTGTGACCACCAGCATATTCATTGTAATCAACAATGCCTAAAGAATAACCTATTTAACATGCCCTAAATATCATCAGTGAACACGACGTTTTAACATGTCCTAAATGTCATTAGTGAACACGACGTATATTTTATTAATTCAGGAAACAAACTCACTATTCAGTCACAAAACATGTTTAGTGTATTCATCCATGCATACAATGCCTAAAGAATAACCTATTTTACATGTCCTAAATGTTAGTAATTTAACATGTCCTATTTAACATGTTAAATTAATGACATTTAGATTTAAAATGTCCTAAATATCATTAGTAAACACGACGTATATTTGATTAATTCAGGAATAAAACTCACTGTTCAATCACTAAACAACCACTTTATGAACTAAGTCATCACGCGCGGCCTCATCTCTCTCTCTCTCTCTCTCTCTCTCTCTCTCTCTCTCTCTCTCTCTGTCTTCCTCATCGGTTTATACAAAATTATTACTAAAAACTTCAGCATATCATCTCATACTTAAATAAAATACAACAATGTAAAGATTTATACCATTCGCTGTTTCTGCGCTAGCAAATCTGGAGTTTTGTGTGGCCAGCATAAACTTAGTCCTACCATATTCTGTTATTACTCATACAATATCATGCAATGATGTTGATTAGTTCGTATCAAATACTTTACACTCTCAGAACCATAGTATTATTCATCATATATCATTGTGTTACTTATTACAAATTATTGATAAATTAAATCTTAACTTACTATACTGACAAGTTAGGACTTGCCTCGAATAATCTGTTCATACTATTTCAGTATGTTATGCATTTACTAAACTTATTTTACAGTCTCCTTCTACATGAACATCTGGCCACCAGTTCAGCAGTTCATGAGTTTAGTTTATGTAATTGTTTGTAGAAGTACGGAGTTCTCTTTAAAATGAATTAGTCGTTGTATGTAAAAGTTGTAAAGAAACAAATAGACCTTAACCGTGAAAAAACTCGCATATCCTATTGTATGTTGTTTCTGTTGCCAAAACCTGGTGTAAGCAAAAATCTGGTGCAATTGTGCTTCGAGTGAGAATAATTGGATTTGTAATGATGTTACCTCGTCAGTAACCTTGAAGTTCGAATTTCTATTTCAAACTGATTTTCAAATCTAGAAATCTACTAAAAAGAACATTGAAACATTTTTTAAGAGCCTTGAACTCTTATAAACCCAATTTTTAGTCCATAACATTTTTCCATTTTCAGAAATCAATCAAATAGATTTGTTTGAGAAAAAAAGAATAACATATTTTAGTCTAAAAAGCAGACAATTAATTGATTGAGAATTCAAATGAGTTACTTCGTTCCATAATAAAGAAAGTATCTCATTGGTTTCATACTATTGCATGATTCTTTTTAAGAAAAAATTTTAATTAACATTTTAATCGAAATATTCACTAAATAATTCTAATTAAAATATTCACAAAATTTGGCTATGAGATTTTAAGCTATGGTCTCTTGGCAGTACTAACACTCGTACTACAAACCCCAAAACTTTCTCTTAAACAAGGAAAAAACATTTAATCATCATTAATTAGTTTATAAAAGACACACTGATTCAAAATATTTTTAATAGAAAATCCATCTTACTATTTTTAATCGAATGGGCTTTCAACAGATAGAAAAATAATGAAAGAATAGATGCCTCCTTTACATAAATTATATTTTTTACTCATTTAAATAGACTTATTCAAATCATATTCTTAAATTGATTAACCAAAAATAAAGGAGCAAAAGGCTGTTCCAAAACTTTTAAAGATGTTTTCTGAAAATGATTTTCGTAGATGATATACTGTAAGAACAAAAAGTTTCTAACAGATATCTCGAAATTAGCATTTCTACAAAGCATAATTCTCCCAATCACTCTTTCCTTGTTTGAAAATTGGGGAATCTCAGATTCTAAATATTTTAATCTAAAATTTGTGATCATTTCTATAAATATGCAATAAGCTTTCATGTTTTCTTCGTGATTAAAATTTAAACCTTTGTTATAGTTTTGATAAATTAACCAACCAATCAATATTTATATAAAGTATAGTGCTATTAACGTGAAGATTTTCATCAGTTAATGCAATACATCACGCAGTGAACATTTAAAATCACTTAATGAAATCTATTTTGCACAGTTAAAATTTCATAAATTGATTTGTAGACATAACAATATATTAAAGCATATTGTGACGAATGCTGTTATTAAAAATGTTTTATAAGGATCATATTCACGTATTCCATGAAAAGAAACCTGAATATTTGTTAATTACTTATTTCAACAAAAGAGACTATTTGAAATGATAATCTCTCCTAATCCTTTCTTTATACAAATTGGAATTAAACTTATGGACAAAGATGTACTAATGACATTATTAACTTAATTCTTGGCTCATTTAAATGTTATTAGTTCAGCAAACTGTTCAATTGAAACTCAGAGAAAAACTCAAATTTTCTAGCTTTTATGGATGACTTCCACTTTAAATAGATCGATAGAGAAACTTGATATATTTTAATACCTTTTTTCTAATGGCGAGGCACTGGGTGACTGGACCCACAACAAGGCCGGAAACTACTCAAATTTTAGCGTTACCCGATGGGCACCTGTGAACCAAGTCATGGTACGAGTAGCATTGCCCCATCACATCACCACAAATCCGTTTATAGCGCGGGTCACATTCATCCATCATCTTAGAAGAAGAAAGGACAACGATACACAGAGTTAGAGAGAAACAAAGGAAACGTCCATGCCCAAACCGGGATTCGAATCCGGAACCTACAGCCCAGGAATCAGGAACGCTAACCACTGAGCCATTGGCCGACATTTTTAATTCTTTCAATTCACATTAGTAAACGTTGAAATAATTACATTAGTAAAAGTGGGAGTAAATTTTACACGAGTTATTGGAATTTTCCATTAGTTAAGTTAAAATGGAAAAATTCTTAGTAGTAAAAATTTTAAAAGCGATTATAAAATCCAAGTGGATATTATCGTTTTTCTTAGTGTATTAAGTATTTTATTATTTGTAAATATATATCTTTAAAATCTATTTTTCTTAAATGCAAATGATCGCTAATTTAAAGACAACAGTTCTTAACAAATGTATGTTATTACAAAGGACATCCCACCATCGAAGTTATTTAATTTCTGAAGCCAAATATTTGATAGCATTTCCTTGGATTGCCACATCCTCATTTTCTGAAATCTCATTTACTCTTCTTCATGTATTCAAGGAGGAAGATTGCGTGGGAGAGCAATAAAAATGCTACTTCTTCCGGAGTAATCTTACAAAGAATCAGTCTGTTCTCCTGGTCACTCGGCATGACGATTTCATAACCGGAGGCATTCCTGCCTGTGTGTAGAGGTCATAGGGTTCTTTTCAGCCTGGAAGTACCCTCAACTTTCCAGAATCCTTCGTCTACCCCTCGAACAAAAGGAAGAGGAACATTTTTTCCCAGAATTCCAGTCTCTTATTACGTAATGGATGGGAAGATGAAAGTGGAATTTGGTGCTGTCCGATAAGATCACAAATCTTTTCTTTTGACAGTCCGTCCCGGAATCATCTTGCACCACCCCCTGCCATTTTTTGCCAAAATGTCCACTTGATATATATAGAGAAGATATATATAAATTTATATATATCCACATCTACGTAACCGAGATTCTCCGTCTTTGGATCCGGATGCTTTTGTGTTTCAGTGTTCTTTATTTCCTCGTTAAAGACGTTTAGACCTAAGGATGATGCTGGAAGGAAATATTGAGACCCATACTAGATGTTTCGGAAATGGATTATCAATCAGTTATGACTTCGGAAGTAGTTTTACAAAATCTTATAGGAAGCAGAGAAAGAGCTATTGGGGTAGTCTGAAAAGTATCCATTAATTTCATGGGCTTGTTCCGATTTGAAAATGGAAAAGTGAAATTTTCGCCCATCATTCACTGACCAAAGTCATTTTTATTTGATAAAATGCTTGGAAATAGGGAATTTTTGTTGATATTTGATGTTTTTGAAACTGATTTATTTAATCAATATTACATTTAGTTAAGATTGATCATTGAAGCTTGAAAGTTTTTATTCATCTGTTTTTGTTTTAATAGAACAACTCACTTTAATTAGCTGATAATAACAAAATATGTTGGTTTATTTATTCATCAATTCTTTAATATTTAGAAATTTAATCTTTAAAATCTATAAACTAAAATTAACTCTATAATTTATACATATATGAGAATATTACATTTTATAAGTCTATCACAATAACATACCTATTCTTGTAAATTTTGGCACATTTGAATGTAATTATAATATCTAGATGTCTATCAGATTGAGATGTGATCACTATACTAGGGAGATAGCACAATTGATAAGATATAAATAATGATTTTAATGATAACACGGGCATTCACAAAATAAAAAAAATATTAAAAATCATACCAGTTATAATTTTAGTGATTTAAAGACACGGGAAAGAATTGCAGAAATGGATAAGCGAAAATGATATTGTTTAAATAAATGAAAAACATTTAAAATTTTTAGCACTATTATTTCTTTACTGTAGAATTTTATGGGATGTTTAAATATGAAACATGTCCAACTGTGTGTTTACTGTAAATAAGTCGATATCTATCATTTAAATTTTCTCAATTCTCCTATAAGTTAATCAATTTATAACATATAATGAAGCAGCAAATTTCGGTGGGTGTCATTAGCACTTACATTGTTCCCTAGCTTTTAGTTATTCAAAATGAATCTCATTTTAAAATTATAAGATTACAGGAGTTTATTCCAGCAAAATTCGATGTCATAAAAGACTATAGAAACTATAAAAGAAAATAATTCATTTTTTTAATTCGTAACAACAGGGCAAAAAATATAAGGATTTGCCTTAATATCCAAGGAAAATTTTTGTGATTTGTGGCATTCACATATTTAATTTGATAAGAAGATTGTGGTCAACATGCTATTAAAACTACAAATATATTTTGAAACTATGCAAGATGTCATTTACATCTTACATAGTTAAATTAATATAACTCCAAAATATTTTACTTAAATTTTTTGTAAAATATTTTGGAGTTATATGAATTGATATTTTAGTGGCACATTTAGTTCAGTGTGATTAAAACTTGTTGTAAATCCAAAGTTTTCTTATAGCTTATATAATTAAGATAAGGCACTTTATTGAATCGTATGTTCTCAAGTTAACAGATTTTTATATTTAAAATCTTATACAGTCATAATTTTAACCGTATCAATCTCTATATATTAGTTTCAAATCATAATTCATATTTTGATTCGTTTCGAGAAGGAAGAAGGATATCGAAATACCGTTATTCAACATACAATAAATATTATTTTTAAATACAATTAATAAATTAACAAAAGAGATTTTATTTCTGTAGCATTTGTAATACTTTATAACAATTCGTTATTATAATATGGGAATCTACATGACTGCTAGGAATTATAGGCATGCTTGAGGGTAGAATTCAATATTCAACCCAATACGACTTCTTTATATTAGGACGGGATTTTTCCTAAGTGATCCTGACAAAAATAATCTAAAACTTGTTTCCAGATCATTTCTAAAATGTAAAGATAATCGTAGAGATAAATTTTACAATGATAAGATTGTGTGTAAATTACCTTGGTAGATGATTGATGTCTATAAACAACCTGATACATTTTTTGTAGTCTAATTTTTAATTTTTATTCATTGGATAACTAATCAATAATTGAAACCCGAAAAAGAAGAAATAACTAGAATTTTTCAAAATTTTAACTAATACTTTATTTAATCCCGTTTCTTTACAACTTCATGCAAATTCAAAAGAAAATGTTAAAAATATACTCACTACAGTGATAAACCTGAAGTTCGATTTTAATCAAAAATAAAATTTAATTTTCTAAGAAACTAGCTAACTTTTAAACTAAGTGATTAAAACTAAATTAGTTTCTGCGCGAATAAAAAAGGGAAGTCTATTATTATTTTTTTAACAAAAAATAATATAAATGAAATATTTCATACCTGGGGAGGAAAGAAATAAAATTTTTTATAAATGAAAAAAAAATCATCAATTCCATGATCTTTACTTAAGAGAGAAAAGTACTTCTGGAAAACTTTGTCAGATTTTCTACTAAAAGAAAGATCTAGCTAGAGGTTGAAGCCAACTTTTAAAAACTGATAACTAATAGTCTTCAAGAATTACATTCTTTGCTTTTTTTATATATATTTTCTCAATTCTATTGATACTTTCTTTATTTTAGTTTATTTCCACTTACGATGGTTTTGCACCAGAAGCTTCACTTTTTCCCCCGGGTGTGTATGTATTGGATTGAGCTATCATTTAAAAAGTTGACGAAAAGATCATTTTATTTCCGATTCTAGAAAGTGATGGATTGAAATGTCAATAATAATAACTCCATTCTCTCTCTCCAGTCTTCAATCGCTCGCTTTAAAAAAAAATAATATATATATGATTTTTGTACTCCCAAAATCAATTTTCTCAAATGTTCTGGCAAAGATTTCATCGATAATTACTTCTGATATTTTTTAATTGTTGAAAATCGAAATTGGAATTTCTATTGGCATTTTATAAGGATGGAACACTCAATTCCTTAAGTGAGAGTAGAATCTCCGTAAACAATAAATACTGGAAAACTGGAAAAGTAATTTTTTTTCCTCAATTTCACAGATTAGCGAAATTTACGTTGAACTCATGAATATTTCTACTTCATATTATGAATACAAAATCGAGTCAATTTTTTAAAATCCTATCTTAGTGCCAATACATACCAATTTTGGGATAACGCTAAAATTTGATTCATGACAATTTGTTTTTGTGCTTTATTTGTATTTGATAATCATAATTTAAGTACACTCCTTTTAACTGCTGATATTTGTTCTTTATTTCTTAAATTAAACTCTGTAGCATGATAACCCATAGTGGGGGGGGGGAAGTCCTACAGTGCTCCTATTTCATTTCTTAACTGAGGGAAGGCTCTGGGGTGCGAAACCGGTTAGATGGTCAACCTAACGCGACTCCCCCTGTCTGCATACCCCAAACAGTTATATATATATATATATATATATATATATATATATATATATATATATCAGCACCACATTATTGACAATATTACTATTATTATCATCTTTAATTTTAAAAAGGAACACCAGTGTGTGTGTTATTATCGAAATATACATCTTATAAATTGACTAAATATAAAATAGGAACATGTTGAACAGATTAATTATCTAAATTATATTATTTAATTTCTTAGTATTTCATATTCTAGTTTAAAAATTTTAATACAGTTAATGTTAACACACATTATGACATTTTTCATTATGTCTGTGTTTATAATATTCTCCAACAATTCCTGTATTTTAACAAATGCAATGTTTAAATAATTATTGTAATTTAAAAATTTTCATTTTTTTAAATGTAAGAACACACTGGCAATATATAAAATAAATTAATTTGTCATACATTGCAATTATTCGTGTGCCTTTTTGAAGAAAACCTAAAAAAATATAATTATTATCTTCAACAAACATGACTATTACTACATGATATTTTTCAATGCACTCTAACTCACAAAAACCCTCAATTCCTTTTACATAAAAAAAGCCCTCAAAGGACATATTAATTTGACAGATACAGCAAATAATAGGCAAATAAGCTCATAGACAAATTCAAAGAGATCGCTGCATCTACAAACAATATCCAGTTCTAATTACTGTCACTTAATCCGTCTAGCCAAAGCTTTCAAGCCTTAATTTGGATTCCATTTCTGTTGAGTCTTAAGCATTCCCAATCGAGTCAGAGGTGACTTAAAAGAAGCGGGATTACCCTAAAAATCTTCCAGGGAAAAAAAATTTGCAAACTCCTTTTTCATCTGTTGAGCTTCTGTCTCATCATTACTTGATCCTTCATTTGGGAGCAGGCATGATCGGCTTAAACGCGGCCAGGGGAGCCAATCAGCTGGATTTGACACTAAGTCCCGAATTCTGTCTGCGATTTCTTCTTTATACCTAAGCACTGACATGGACAGGACGTTCACCTCTTGCATCATTTACAGGTTGCGGTGAAGTAAATAATATTTTGAGATCTGAATTAAGCCCAAGATGAAATGCTTATATTTAGACGGAAGATTTATGAGCTTGAAGAAAATCCTTCACAGGGTTTATTATGTAAAAGAACCTCTGTAACCATAACAAATTAAGTATTTTAAGCAAGATAACCTATTAATGTACTCATTTTCATTTATTTAAACTTTTTTTTAAATATATTGGGTTGTCCGGAAAGTTCAAGCCAATTTTTGATATGTAGTGCGACAGACTTGACTGAATATATCACAATTATTGAAAACAAATGGCATGTGTACACATTCTAAAAGAGATAGCTTCAGCCATATTTGGAAAAAAGTTTGATTACGATTCGCTCATATTTATCAGTTTCGTACGCCTTAGAATAGGGTGGCAAATAAAGTTTATTATAGGCATTGAATGCTTTTCTTTTTCCGAGAGGGCAAAAATGCCCCACAAGTGGACAATAAGATATGCGCTGTTTATGGAGAGAATTCTGGATGAAGGATTTCCCTTAATGGGAGAAATTTTGACTTTTTGGTTGAGATCAAAACCCATTTGGAAAAATTTTTTTGCCGAGAAATCTAAGAGATTTCTGGAAGGACGGAATTCTCAAGTTACACGAAAGATGGAGAAAGATTGTGGAGCAGAATGAATGGTACCTATGTAGTTAAATAAATGCATATCTATATTTAAATAAGCTGCGTTTTAATTGTCTTAAAATATCGGCACTAACTTTCCTGACAACCCAATCTATTTTCCACTTGTAAACCGAAAATTATTGGAAATTTTTCTTTAAAAAAATTATAATAATAATAAAGTAAAATAAATAAATAAAAAAATTAAATTATACAGATTTGTTAATCTTACAGAAATGAACCTCAGTATTAAATGAAACTGGCATTTATTATTAAGGCACAATACATTGGTAAATATATCATGTATTTGCAATTCATCGCTTACTGAATACCAAAATGTTAAATATGGCTAGAAATTCTATTAATCAAATTCCAATCTTTTTCTATTTCTTCTTCTATATATTTTTATATCTTCCAAATTTTTTTCTATCCAAATTCTATTAACATTTCCAGAATTTGTGCCACCATTACCAAAATCGTCTGATAATATACAGTGCCAATACTAATTTTTTTCATATTTTTACTTATTTTTTTTATTTTTTCATTTTGATTTGCTCCCTTACACTATGTTGCATTTTGTATATTTAATATTTTTAAATATAACCACTTACATATATGATTATTGAATATTTCAGTTTTCTGGTTGATTTAACAATACTGCCTATTTTTTCATTGTTCTTTTATTTTTCCTCTTATATTTTTGTTATCTGCAGTTAAAAAATGCCGAAATTCTGTAGAAACTTAAACAAGTTGAAAGAGTGTTGGCATGTTTTAAATACAAAACATGTTGGGGATGGAGTATTAATCGTCTCATACATTTTTTTCCAGCTTTGTAGCTAAATTATTAATATTCTATAAAATCCCAAATTTTAAATTTCGCCAGTATTATATGTATATAACTAAATTTAGGATAATTCCAGTTTACATAAATAAAATTTTAAAGGGAAAACAAATATTATATACGTAAAGACTTTTTATAGAATGAAAAAGTACACAACAAATGTACATCTATAGTATAATAAGACTTCGCTATTGGTTGCGAAGAACAATTGGAATAAACGTTTCCCTTACAGAAACGTAACTGTTAAAATGGTTGGTACGAATAAGAACTGTCTTACAGCTAAAAGTGTAACACAATTACAATTACTACGAGGCTGAATGCCAACTTATCTATATGATCTTTGGTAGATTATATTACTCATCTAACAGTGAATTCTAAAATTACGTTATACATTTAGAAGCTGGTCGGCAAAATGCAATTCGTTGGGCAGATATGTTCCTCGTTTGATCTGCGGGATTCAAATCAAATGAGAACGCTGCCTGTTAAAAAAATGGTGATATCTTCATATAGAGAGCCCTCTCGTATAAGATGCTTTCTTGGTAACGCCGTGAGTTAAACTCAAATAAAAATTATTCAAGTCCCTTGTCCTCTTGCAGAACCGTTCTGTAATTCTAGAATTATTATAGTCTAAATGGGTAGTCCTGCACTACCGTAGCAGTGTAGTTCAGTGATGTTGTTCAGTGAGTGGGGAGCTTGATGGTCTTTAGGGTTATATGAAGCTTTAACGTGAATCAAATTGCTAGCAAACACGTGGTAAAACATCAAACACGCCTACTGTATATGTGTCCAGGTTTCATGTATTCTTATCGTGTCCTTAATCCTTGTGAGAGGGAATTACATGAGTGGAAGTCATCTGCTAGAGTGTTGTTTTAATTTTGAGACAGGCTGTCTAAAAACTGTTGGCACACTATGACCTATATGTAGACAGCCTGTCTACTAATTAAAGCACAAGTAGTTGAAGACAGCAGATTAGACAAGACTGATAGTTTGGTGAGTCTGCTTCTTTTGACAATTATTGCCAAATACTGATCGTTTCTTGATGTTGTAACTTCATGGAACACCAATGCCATAAAATTTACTAACCTTTTCCCCCTTTTGGGACAGTTGCAAAAGATGACACTATGAGCGATTCCTAGCTTCTCGTTTACTATCACCCACATGCACCCACATTCCAAAAATCCGATAATTCAATTTCGTAAGAAATCATATACAAATGTTTCTCTGTATCAGTGCTATTCTATTATAGCATTGTCGGCTTACTAGAAGCTTTTAAACTGTACTGCTTCTATAGTTCTTTGTACATTCTTGTCTCCATTTTAATTTTAACTCTATTTTCATGGAGCTTCATTAAAATCAAGAAATGGATTTTAACGGAGCTTCAATACCATTTGATTCATTCTTAAAATTTTTAATATAAGCATATTATTTCTGAAGATATGTGATGTAATACTCCAGATAAAATTAATTTAGAGTACGATTTCAGCATGATTCTTAATTAAGAGATATATGCGTGTGGTGGTTGAATATACACTAGTTATCAGAAATTATGGAAAAATCACGAAAATACCAATAACTTTTCCAAAAATAAGCCAATCTCAATTGAATTTTAATATGTTGGTACGTAAAAGGAGCTGAACAATATAGCATTATACAAATAGTGGAGCTGTTGTCGCAATAATCATTTGCGATAATCGTCTATGGAGAAAGGTGGTAATTGTTGCTGCGTATCTGAGATTAGAAATTTAGTACAGCGAAATTGTAACAATGGTCTTCAGGCATCATTTAACCGAACAGTTTGGATGGGGAGCTATTGGGAGACAACAGACATTACAAAGACATATAGAGTTGGATAGATAGCTGAATATGAGTCCGCTTGATGAGTCAAGCACTATGGCAATAATTTCTGACCACGGATTCGGCATGCAGGAGGTTTAGCCGAGGACAGCCAAGCACTAGAACGAGTGCCGACCACCGATATTTGCCATTATTCGCACGAAGGAATAGAACCGCAACTCCAGCTGAATTCAGATATTCCTTCGCTGCATGCTGTGGAAGGTTAGTATCCAGATCAACCGTGTGTCGAAGGCTTCACGAAAGTGGTCTTTATGCAAAGCGACCAGCGCTGCTCACATCACACCATAGAAGGGAGCAACTGTAATAGGCACGTCAACATGTCCAGTTGACATGATCAATGAATGAAAGTTTTCTTCACGGATGAGTCCTGGTTTAGTCTCGAAAACGATTGTATCTCTTTGTAGGGATGTACAGACCTCCATATCTTTTCTCGTGGAAATGTTAATTCTTACACCTATAGAGATGACATCATGGATACTTATCTTAAGCAGGAGACAATTGAGTGCATTCTGTGGTTACCTCAATCACCGGACCTTAATCCAATCGAGCATATTTGGGACGCTCTAAGATGAAGTGTAGCTGTTCTCAGTTTTTTCCTGGGACTCTAGCCGCACTTTCAACTCCTTTGGAAAAGAAATGGTTCGCACTTCCTACACAAGTAATAGACCGAATAATTGAGAGCATCACACATCGCTGCATGTGCTGTATTACTTCTCGAGAGGATCATACTCCAACTTAAACGTACTTTTCCTATGCCAAACTTCCCATTTGTTCATTATATACATATGCTAATTTTAATAACATCATAATTGTCTGGTAATTGTTTTATATTGTTTGTACTTTTCTATGTGTTGTATAATGAGTATAAACTTCATTAAATTCTACGCATAACTTTTTGCGTTATCACCTTTTTGTAAAATTTTTTTCCTTAATTTATGGTAACCAATGTAGGTTCAAAACTCCAATTGTTTGTTAAATTATAAATTTAAAAAAATGAATTTCCCATCAAATTTTTTATTTTATTCCATTTATCAATGAAAAATTTTATTGATTAAGAATTTTCGTAAATAGTTTTACAATAAACAGCAATATTTTTAAATAATAAATTTAACTAATACATTGACAATTTTTTTAAAACAATTTTCACTATTTATGAATTTATCAAATTTAATTTCTATTTCTCTTGATTATTTATTTCTAAATCCACAACAAATGCAATTAACCAAACTAAATTTTAGATAAATATATGCGTTTTTCGATTTAAAAAATGTTCTAATATCAGTTTATCAAGCTTAATTAAAAGACTCATAATTGTATTTAACAAGAAGTGGCAACCTTGTAACCGTGGGAAGCATATCAAACCTATCTACAAACAGCAGGAAACACTACACAATCTGCACAAAAGAAAATTCTTTTAAGCCATAATCATTTACACAACAATCCATGCAAAATTATAAATTAAAAATAAACAAACAATACAAAATTTAACAACTCCTATAAGATAAATAGAAATGAAAATTTTATATATATTTTTTTTTTTTTTTTTTTTTTTTTTTTTTTTTTT
>JAPDSC010109819.1:31887-57683 GCA_026290005.1 Latrodectus geometricus
TATATATATATATATATATATATATATATATATATATATATATATATGCTCCTTTTTAATTAAAGTGATGTCTCAAATTATTGAATGTTTTTTACATAAGAAATTAATCACTCTATTTTAGTTATTTTTAGTTTAATTTTGTATAAAAAAATTAATTTATCAAGTCTTATATAATTTCCAACTAGCCTCAAAAAATCTCACCTTTAAGCCGGATAAACTTGTGTTATGTGCAAGTATATACTCTAAACTAAGTAAGTATCCTGATAAATTACTTTCAAAATTAAAGTAATACTCAATTTTTTAACTATAGTAATGGTTTATTATACTTTTTGCTTCAATTACGAAAAAACTCAGGTTAAACCCTCAGCTCTTGTAAATTTAATTTGCCTTTTTGTTAAGCATTAAGTGATTCTTTCTTTCGTTACAGTTGAGCTCATGTGTACGGTCACTTTATTGTTCTTATAATTGGTCAGTGAGTTAAACAAATAATCGTTTTCCCCCATAATGTTAAATATACAATTTTGTCCACCCAACCAAAACAAGTCAATTTGTCAGTGGGATGAGCTCTTCAGTGAGCAATTGGAAAGAAAATGTTGGCCAAAATCTAGTAGGATTGGTTATTTTATAGACTATTGGAGATTTGTCTCTCTTGATACCGCAATTAAAAAATAAATACTTATTAATCATTCTGTAAAAATACATTTTTTTCCTGTAGCATGTAAAGCACATCAAATATTAATATTTGATTGTTTATGCAAGCAATAAATAAATCATAACATCCACTTTATGGTTAGTTTAAATCAGCAAGGACGATTTACATGTTTTTATTTTCTTTTTTTTTTTTTCAATATCGTATATAAAAGTACATCGTGTTTTTGATTTTATTAATATTAAACGTAAAACCACTGTCTTTATGAAATTAACTCGTTAATAAACTACTGTTTGACAGATTTGCTGTAATACATTTGGTAAAAATGTTCCGAAAAATAAATCTCTCGAGAAAATTCAATTCGTAAGCTAATTGAAATAATCTCCTTCTGTATTAATAACAAATTTTATTATTCAATACATAACTTCATAAGAGTGATTTTAATTCCATTAAATTAATTTCTCAATTCACAAATAATGCATGCATAAATAATTATTAACAGTCCACAAGGAAAACTATGAAGCTTAAAAATTCAATTTGTGAAAAATAGGTTTACACAACTATTCACATTTAAATATTCCTAAAATTTTATTCATGTTAACTTTAACAACTTTGTATGTTTTACTATGCCACCATAAATTTACGAGTTTCTTTTTAGCAAACCTGTATCTATATTAACAGAAATATTTTCCATGCATGTATTACACTTTTCTTTAACTAAATATGTAACAATAATTAGTTTTTCTTTTTATAATGACAAAACGAAATAAATGGAGTACGCAAAGCATTCATCACAAACCTAACAGCCCACGTAAATTAGATTTATTTAAATGCCGTTAAAACTAATGCATTATTTAATGTAGAAGAAAAAACTCAACTTAATCACTAACCATTTCTACACTTTCCAAAAAAGCGAAACGCCCTGTTTAAGTAAGCACCAGGCGATTTGCAATTCACACCGTCTATCACTAAAAGTCCGCGTGTCACTCACCGAAAAGGCATATATTTTTTTATAATAGTTAGTGATCTGGCAATTATTGTGCTAACCACGCAAACCAAATTCACTGTGTGTTTCTGTTTTCTTTCCTTTCCTTTTTTTTATTTTTGTTAATTTATTTTTTTCTATGGCCATTGATCGGGAAAAGTTGCGTGTGAAGTTTCTGGGGCACGATTCGTGGGGGGCAGCAGGAGCTGGTGGGGGGGGGACATATTTCGTCTTACAATTATATCTGGTGGTCACTGCTTAGCCACGGTCAATCGCTTCGCTTAAAACTACTTTGGACTCCCACTGGGGAGATTGCAACAGCATCTAATCGATGAGTAGCAGAAATAGAATATTTTCTATGGACCGGGTTTCTTGTAAGTCTTTTGAATAAATATAGATGGAAAAAAACTCTTCTTACTTTGAACAAATATGGCCAAAAAACTAATCAGTAGTAACGATGCCAATAATCATTTTAGGAATTATTGAAGATGCTCTAAAAATTAATTAATTGAACCTTGTAAATTCATATGTTTATAAATAATATCTTACATGTGCATTTAGTTACTCTGGCAACCACATAGTGAGAGATCCGGTCTGCGGCTCAACAGTAATTATGTTCGAATCTCTTGTTTGAGTGTTTGTAATGGTTGGAAATTAATTTAAAACAGTAGCTCTTTGTCTAATTAGTCTGAATATTACAAAACGACCAGTAAACTAAACATATTTGTATGTATATAATTAAAATGATTTTTTCTATGTATTTGGAAATAAACCCAAGCAACTCAGTAGCTTCACCCCGCTTCCCGTAAGAACAACAAAGTGAAGCATTATTTCCCGCGGTCAGTGATTGTGAGGGGGACCACATTCTCCCTCTTTGGATTGCTGGAGCTTCAGGGATTGGGAGTATGCCCACTTTAATCTGTGACGTCAAATTTCTTTCCTTTATTGGGGCGTGGATATGGAAAGGCTGCTACTAGCTCAGGTATGAATTTAGTCACCTGACTCTGGTTTAAAATTAAGAGGAGCTTGGTTATATAGGGGAATACTCCAAACATGTTAACTATAAAGTATAATCGGGGGCTCGTCTGCGCCGCTATGTATTTAAAACTTCGAAAATTATCAATAATTAATTTTAAGGATTTAAATTAACTTAAAAGAAGCAAATTATAAAATTCATATTTTAATAATTAATCATGAAATTGCTTTTATAGTTTAATGAATGAGTAGAATTTTCATTAAATTCCCGGCCATCCATCTGTCCAGCTATAAATTGAATGGTTGGCCCTTTGGCATATTTCGACAGTTCGTGGGTTGGATTCCCTCTTCGGGCAAAGAAGTTTGTTGTTACTCTGAATCTATTTTAAACTGGAAATCCCGTGCAGAGAGTGACCATAGAGATATAAACGAATCAAATTTATATCATATTGCTGCTTCATCCAAATCAGAATCTGCGTCATTTACAAGCATTGTCTAAGTAGAAGATCCTATATGCACTTGATTTATTCCCCACGAAGGTATCATTTCACTTGGAGGACATTGCGTGCTCCAACTATTTTTAGTGAGCATGACGGATCTTCACTTCGATCGAGATTCGAATGTAAAATTATATTACATTTTTCTGAAATTTTACATTATTTTATGAAATTTTACATTTCATTTTTCGATAGTAAAATATTTAAATAGTAAAAATATTTCGATAGTAAAAATTTCAGAGGTCACTATCGCAGTGACCTCTGAAATTTTACTGATAGTTTTAATTTGATAATTTCAGCATAAAAATTACCAACTATTTTTATTTTATAAATAAAAAAAGCTGATAATTTTTAGTTATAAGGATGTACAAGAACGGGCGAGCTTTTAATCTACTTGAGAAAACAATTCATGATATATTGTGATAATGTTTGTATAGAAAATATTTGGAATTATATCTATCTTATTGTGTCTCAATGTTCTCAGTAAACAACTTTAGCAGCAATGAGCACTAATTCTGAGTGAATGGTTATGATGTTCATGTTTTTTCAATATACAAAAAAAGTCCAGCATTTTCAATCTCTTTAGTGGTGACTGGACCACACTTTATTGAGAGTGGACGATCCTGAGTTCAATTCCAGCCACTATTGTACGATGAGAGATACATGGCTTTATACGCGATTGTTTATCCATTTCTAAAGGAACGTTTGCCACTTGTCACAAAGAAGAAAACCTGGAATGAATATTCCAGGTTTTCTCCTTTGTGACAAATGAATTTGATCCATTAAGCAGTATATTTCCGTAGAACTGTCTCTCAATAATATAATTGCCATGCAAAATTTTTAGAAAACTTGTTAAATTATTCAATCTCTCACAAAATATGAAGTATTATATTGGACAAAATTGAAAATATTTAGTAAATTATGCAGTTCTACATACAAAGCTCTTAGTAGCCTCCAGCGAATTTTAAAAAATATTGGTTTAAACAAGCATTAAAATTACAGTTTTTAGAATAATAATATATATATATTTGAATTACTGTACTTTATATACATAAGGTCAACTCTATTTATGTAAGCACATTCTTGTTCCATCGTCTTGACTTGCTCTCATTCCCGGGGCTGTGGTTTGCTTGTGATTCTTAAATGGCGAGCTTAGTCCGAGCATCTCTGATGCCGATAAAAAAGAAGGGACGGAGGCCGGTATCCATGGATACGATATCCGGCATCCAGATGAGCCCACTAATTACCGAGATCATATGAGAGGACTTTGTATATACATAGGCAGAAGAAGCTGGACAATGCTCATTCGGAAGAGTTACTGCCCAGGGTGATGCTCGGCCAAGGATTCATTAAGTTGGGTAATCGGCGGTAGTAATCCCATTCGTGTCTCCGAATCATGCGCCACTTCCCAGCGACGCTGCTCATTAGGCGAGCCGCTCAGCACCGCCTGGGGACTCTCCTCTCTCCTGGCAGCGTCTTCAGAGGCTACCAAAGAAAACTTTCCAGTCTCTGCCAATATTTCTATTAATCTGTGAAATTCTACATCGAAACAACATTAAATTTAGTTTTAAAAAAATGAATATTGTAAAAACATCGTATTGAAAAAAATAAAGAAAGAAAGAAAAAAATATTATATATAATTTTTTTTGTCTAGAGCCATCTAGGCTATGGAGTGCGTTGCTCCACTTTCTCAACTAAACCGTAATTTGGTGTGTCTTATTTCTTTAGTACACACATGCCATAGGTACCCGTTTATAGGGTAGGCAATCATTCATACAAGGAAAGGACAAAGACAGGGGAGATAGAAAGAGAAATTACATCCATGCCCGAACCGGGATTCGAATGCAAAGCCTCCTTATCCGCAGCCAGGTACGCTGAGCACTAGACAAAGTGCGTGACAAATAAAAAAATTAATTTAATGAAATGTGGCTTCTAGAGCCATTTTATTACTTTATACTCTATACTCTATTATTACATACCATATTTATATTTTTATACTCATAACATGTACTGGGCTAGGTACATGGAAGTGTGTCAGTACATTATTTAATTTAGAAAGGCAGCGTCTTCAGAGGCTTGCAACTTTCCAGCCTTTGCAAATATTTCTATTAACCTATGAAATTCTACTTCGTAACAACACGGAATTCGATTGAAAAAATGATATATTATTTCAACTGAACCAAAATTCGCTGTGGAATCCTACTTCTTCAGTACACACATACCATAGGTACCCGTTTACAGGGCAAGAACCATTCATACAAGGAAAGGATAAAGACAGGAGAGAGAACAAAAAGAAAGTACATTCACGCCCAACCGGGATTTGAACCCAACACCTCCTTTTCCGCAGACAGGCATGCTGACCACTAGACAGAGTGAGCGACAAAAAGAAAATAATTAATAATGTGGCATTATATTCCTACTTTTACACTCATTACATATACTGGGCCAGTTTCAGCGAAGTATATCAGTACATTAAGTACTTTAATACTTCACTGTCAGACATATATGTCATATTAATATTTTCCTTTCTAATAATTCTTTTTGCAGTAGAAAAAAAAGAGCTTAAATTCAGTTCAAAAAAGTATGTCCTTATCATGTTATACTCGATTTTTTTTTTTATCTTATAAGTTTCTTCTAAAACTTTAATTTCTGTGTTTTCTTTTTTAGAATTACATAACAAGAGGTATATGAGAAAGAATCACTTGATTCCTTCAAGAATTTAAACATTTTTTATTGATTGTTTTTTTTTTGTACTACCTTTGTGATAGGAATCGAACTCATAAAATGAAGATTCGAGCGCTAACCATACGATTGCTAGTTTGTCTTGTGAAATGTATTTAAAACCATTTTCTAAGTATCATCAAAGGGATACTTAGATGATACTTAGAAATCAATATATACTTTACTGAAAAGAAAATTTATAGTTTTTATAATATTTTATGCAAAAGTGAAGTAATTAAAAGCGTTAATAATTTTTTCTCACCAGGTATAATATAGTTAAAATAAAAATATATTGCAGAAGAATTTACTGTAACAGAAATTATTCCTTTAATATCCAGTACAGTAGCAGAAATTATTCCTTCTCCTGGTAATTATTCAACAAAAACAATCAACACAATCATATTTTAATAATTATATTGAATGTCAATTGTAAAAAACAGCGAAGAAAGAGAATCTGATAGGATTAAAATTACGTAGCAATATTTATGACAGTTATGACAAATATTGCTATTGTAAATATTGCTATTAAATATTGTTTAGATAAATATTGCTACGTCGGCAGAATTAAAAATGAAAAATAATAAGATATGATACTTAATTACTTTAAGGAAAATTTTAAGGTAATCATTTGTAAATTAAAGTTTTTTCCGATAAAATTCTACACCTTTTCCATTATACAGTTGCGATTTTTTTGTTCAATATTTCCCACATTTTTTGTAGATTTCATCTGTGACTAATTTAATACGCCGTACGGATACCTAATCTCGTAATACTGTTTCCAGACATTTAATCATGTGGCACACACTGATGTCCGGCGAAACATTTCAAAGAGAGTGGACCGCACTCACGCAAGCACTACTTCAGCCATTGCTTCTCATTGAATAAGCATTTATACCAAGTCATCTTTACTGCATGTGGTCTATTTATTAATAAAAATACTAAATATTCTGCTTCACTAAAAATGAAATATTTTGCTTTTCTTTATTTGAATTTCATTCTGCCTATTTAATTAAATATTAACATTTTAAGATATAACAAAAAGATCGAAATTCTGATTAATTGATCAATGAATTTAAGCTGAATGTTTTCAAGATGTATTTTAATTCATTTACTTAGTGATGTAACTTAATTAATTTCATAAATTACCCCTTCTTGAAATCAGTAAAATAAGCATAAATACACAGCAAGTATTAGGTTGGGGAAAAAGAAATCCATTATTTTTACGTGAACTTTTTGTAACTTCTTTCAGATTCGCTTTGTAAAAAGGTTTAAAACAGTTTTCATGTAGATTTTTAGGTCTTGTGCGATGTTACGACTGCTGACATGCTGTCAAGTTTGATAATTTTTGATATTTTATAGACATTCTCGACGATGTTGTATCCATGCGAGGTGCATCTTTAGCATCCAAATACCCAAACGGAATCGACGAAACAAAAATTGTACGTAACTGGTTGTTACAATCTTATATAGGACGATAAACCTTTCACAATTTTAGCCACCCGGCTATCTTTTTCGCCGTTACAAGAGAAAAACGAAAATGTATCGAATTGTCTGTTTGTTGTCTTCCATTTTTAAAACCTTGTACTCGTAACTGAATGAATCAAACAAAAAACCGCAAGAGAATATTTTAGTGTTAAATGTCACCATTCCAACGAGCATAAATCTGAAATTGTTTGATAGATACCTCACGAGATAGCAATCACTACAGACGTCTACCGAAAAAATGATGGATAACTTTTTCCCCAACCTAATATTTTAACAGACAGAGTAAAAATCATTTCAAAGTAATACAGTATGATAACATTAACAGAACTTCTCTGTATTCTTGATTTTTGCAGAAATGTAAATTTTTCTCAGTATCCGAAGATTTTATCCAAATATAAATAGTAAGCACCATTTATGTGTCAATGATATTATGTACATATTCAAAGTAATGGCTCCTTGAGTTGTAAATCATCAAATATGAACGTCTTCATTTTTCATTTAGTTCGTTTTGATTCAATTTCTAGGGTAAAGATGCAAATGATAATTGAAATTAAATTTTATTTGTATTTTCAATAAACTCTTAAAAACTGAAGAAAGTTTTAGGCTAAGTTTAGTTACAAATAGAATCTTCACAAAACTTTTTTCATTTTTATACTGACCCCATTTTATAGAGACACATAGTACTCAAAATGTATTAGAAAATAAAGTTTACTTCTTTTTATGTTAGTGTTTAAAAAATAAAACACATTTGACACTAGAGTCATTTCGAGAAACCGGTGTACATATTTATTATACTTTTCATAGTAAATTTCTTTTTTATAAATATACATTTACTATTAAATATATATATATATATATGTATATATTAAATATATATAATGTGTGTGTGTGTGTGGATTAGTGTAAATTTGTCTTAATACCTTATCATGCGTTATAATACATATATGAAAGGAATTCATTTAAAAATTTTAAAATTACAATCATTTTATTTGATATATATATAATCCCCCTTCTGTACCATTATCCTTACTATCCTAATCTCCAGATCTTAATCCTCATTTTTATTACCTCTGAGAATACCAAAAATCATCCTATTTCAAAATTAGAATGGCAGAAAACCTTATCGGTCCATATAAAATATGTTTCTCAATATTTCATGCAACACTTCGTTCTTATTCTTCATAGAATTTAATAATGAAGGTCACAGGTGAAGCTGCACTGATGATTATTTATAATTAGTTAACACATTTCCAATTTATTTTGATACAAATGTATTACAATGAAATTAGCAATTCAAAATTTTTATGAAGGAAGAATTTTGCTGTTGTTGTAAGCTTAAAAAATTCACAGTTAAGTAAAAAAAATAATTCTATTAACACTTGGCGAAAACAATGGCGCCTGTCAAGGACTAGGCGAATAAATTAGAAAGAAGGAGCTCCGTTTTTGGACATTGCACCCCCATACGAAGGTGGAAGTACGACTTTGGCTCAAATATTGCAGCATCGTCTGGGTCTTCCAATTTAGAGATTGAAGCCAGAGAAGACCCATGGCCTGGCTACAAACACCCCCAGAAATATTAATTAAGAATGGGAACATGGAGGACATAGCGACCATGACATATTTAATGTGCCCCAGTCATTATTAGTGAATACGACGGATCTTCGGATAAGCCGGGATTTCAAGCTTACTACCTTCCGGTAACGAGAACGACCGGCTTACCATATATATATATATATATATATATATATATATTAAGAATTAATAATTATTAAAATACAAAACAAGAGATTTGAAATATTTTCCGCACCATCTCAAAAGGATTTTTTTAATATAGCATATTAGTACTCTCTCTCTGACTTAACCTATATTTAAAATCCCCTTTTACATATTTTGTTGTCTGAGCTATATTTTAATCAGCTGTTACGAAATTAGGCCAAAGAGAGTATTTTTCTCTGAAATATTTAAAGTACTTAAGAATAAATTTAATGTGACGACTTTAACTTAAAATGATCTTAATTCTATCAAATTAAGTTTTCGAACATCGAGAGATTTATTTTAAAGTAGTTGACATCAAAGAGCTAAACTAAATATTCTTCAATTACATGAAAATATTATTAACTATAAATTGGTCGTTTCTTTCGTTTCAATTGAGATGATGTGTACGTTATTTTATTTTACCTCTAATTGGTCTCTGAGTTTAACAAGTGATTGTTTTCACCAATAATGCTGAATATAGTTTTTTCCACCCATTAAATTTATCAGTGGGATTAACTCTTCAGTGATCAATTGCAATGAAAAGTTTATAAAATATCTTTGTAGGGTTGATTATTTAATATATTCTCGGAAATTTTGTCTCTATTGAAAATTAATACTTATTAAATATTAAGTAAACATAAATTTATTTCATATAGAATATTAATATTGAAGAACATTAAATATTAATATTTGAGTGTTTATGCAAGCAATAAATAATAGTACGTGCTTGTATCTGTTCAAGAATATATGTGCCTATATTTTTTTGTACATCATATACATTAATATTTCATAACAAAAAAGTTGGAATACTGACTTATGAAAATTTTGTTTTTTTTTCTCAGTGTTTAAAAATCATTTTGTTATGTTATTAATGCATTTTTGGGAAAAACTTCCTATACACACAATATCAAATTTAAATTTTGGGTACCTCATGTACAGAGTATCTAATATTTTAAAAATTCTTCTCTAGAAAAGACCAAAGCATCGGTTTGAGAAGCTATCTTCCATTGACTGGAACCATTAGCATCTTGACAATAGAACAAAAGAAAAAGCACAATAAAAAAGACAAGACAAAACATCCACTTTTGGTTAGTTTACATCGACTAGGACGATTTAAATGGGTTTTTTTAAATTTTAGGTTTTTTTAATTAGGGAAGTTCATGATTATAAATATGCGCTTGCCCCATTTATATTTCTCTTAATAAATTAAGTATTTTTTTTAAAAAAAAGGAGTAAATGTTGTTTTCTGTAATTATAAATTATTCCTTTAAATAACGATCAAAAGTGAATATTTCATTGGTTAGCAATTTAATGCAATTACTTTCGTATTTCTTTTAAAACCTCGGACTTTTAACTGCTAAAGAATGGAGGCTTATCATGAAGAAATTCTTACATTTTCTGATTTTGCAACTCTTGTGCTTGTGCCGTGGATTGCTTTCAAATATATTATTTAATTTGTTAATTAGTAATTTAAAGGACTTTATTAAGATGTTTTGAAAGAAAATTTTTTTTAGCTTGCATTGTTCCTGGTCATTATTTTTTCTTTTAATTCTTCCTATTTCTTTCATATATTTTGTAAGCAAATATGTCTTTTGTTCTTGCGTTTACAAATATCTGTAAATTATCATAAGCTTGATATTATTAAAATGTAAGAATATGCTTTCATTGAATTAAGTTATTAGAAATTTTAATTTGCTTCTAAAATTTCTGCTCGAGGTTATTTGATAACACATAGTTATTTCACTGCGATTTTCATTCAATTTCCATTAATAAATCTTAATAATTCATGATTTTATTCATGTTTTTTCTTCAATCAGCATAAATTTCTTTATTTCGAAGTTTACACATATTTTTGGAAATAACTTATTGTACAAATACATAAGACGGCGTATTTTATTTGTAGCTAACAAAATTATGGACAAAAACGTTATGTCCTTTATTCACCAATGTGAATTATGCAAAATTATTCTTCGTTATCGATTTTAAAATCTGCTTTACTTTTTTTTTTACTTCAATATATAAATTGTGCAATTTATATTTTCATTTTTTTCTGTCTTTTTATTTTTTTATCGTTATTTTTTTAATTATTAAAATAGTGTGCAACGTGCTAAGTTACACATTAAATATTCTACTTTTCGATTATGACAATTACTCCCTTAATTTTAGAAGAATTCTTTTTAGAAAAAAAAAAACTTATTTTTTATTGTCTTATAAGACTAGCGTTTACTTTCACATAAGTAAAACAAGATGCAAATTTTCTAATTTAGATTAATTGTTATAATTTAAAAATTGACACATTCCAGTTATTCATATAAAATGTTAATAAAATTCATTAACACAATTAAAATTTTACTAGCATTATTATATCATCATTATTAATGACATAAAATTCAAAAACAATAAATTAACTTAACACATTTAATGTTCTTCTCTTAAACTTCTTTGATTGCACAAATTGAAATATTTAATGTCCGTTCAGAATGCAAGTGTTGCCAAATTTAAACAAGAAAAATTGTACAAATTTAGAAAAAAAGAGAGCATATCTTTTCGGATCGCATTATTGTCTCTTCACTTTCTTATTCTCCAAGAATTTACATGGAGTTAAATGAAATCCTCAATTTGCTTGATGTTTAAGTATTATTGAATTAAACAGCGTTTCCGTAGAAAGAGAATAAAATAAAAAATGGCGCAGCAGAGGCAGGTACGTGAAGTGGTTCGTGAATGGAATATAAGCTCTTAAGAAAACTCTTATTCTAATGCCTTTATTTTCTTAAAATGGTTAATCTGCAGTCGTCTGCTCAATTTTCGGGTATTCATTTGGCTAAAAGGTTGACTGAGTCCAGAGATACTGATTTGGCTAAAAGCTCTGGAAGATGCTTCAGCTTCTTTGTCCCTTTCTAATGAATGATGTGTCTTCTTGTGATTGGAGGAAGTCCTTCTCGGGGCTTTGTGTGTGTCTGTGGACTCTTTTTAATGCTTGTCAGTTCCCACAATGCAATTCACTCGACTCTTGAAGTGGAAACTAATAAAGCTACAATTGAAGGATAGTGATTTGCAGTCCATATTATATGAAATCATTTTATTCCGAAGGATCGGTGATCTTTTATTATTGCCCAATTGTTTTTGTATATATTCCATGACTTATACAATCATTGTTGAAAAATATTCTGATAGAGAAAAATCTTGCATACATTAAGTGGATGTTTAAAATGGAAAATGCGTTTCAAAATGTTTTTAAATAAATATTATATAAAAAAAATTTCAATTATGTTATAATTGTTTTATGTTTTAGGAAAAATTAAAAAAAAGAGAAAATGCATTGTTGTGCTCTTACGAAATAAAGTGAATATCTAAAGATAGTAAATAAAGAAAAATGCATATAAAGGAAAAATCTGGAAAATTAATGTTTCTCTTTTTAGTTGTTCCAAGCATTTATAGATCTCTGCGAAAATAAATGTTGGAAACATAATGTTTGATTCATTATTTTTATAAATTAATATAAAAATGGTAAAATATTAATGAAAATAATTATAAAGTATAAATTTAAGTATATATATATATATATATATATATATATATAAATTATGTTATTCAATCATTTTCTTCTGCTAACAATTTTCAATTTATGATCTTGTGAACATACTGCAACATCGTCGGAATTCATTTTCCTTGATTGACAGATTAAGTTTGCTTGAAGCAATGAAATTAATTTTGCTTTTATTAGAAATATACTAACATAGCATTGCGTTTCCTTACTAGTATATATATATTTTATGAACAAAAGCATTATCTATCAAAAATATTTTCACAAAATGTTTGTTAAATAAAGGAATCATTTATGATTCTACACTTTAACTCAATTCTTTTATTTCATAAATACTGAAAATCAAGACTTATTCACGTACCTCTAGATGATGTACCTCTTTCCGTGAAGATTCCACCATTGAAACTCCTTCAGGTTCAATACCAGTCAATTAGGGATAGGTCAGGTATTCTGCTTGATCCATATTTCTAAATTACGAAGACTCCCACCCAACTTAGGTACAGGGAAGCCATAACAAAATAATGCTGTTAATAGTAATTAGAAATCAAGTATTAATTCGCTGTACACAAAATTCAGGTATCTCTAACTAGGATCTATTTTAACTGCTTATTTTTAATTATCAGTTGATATTAACACAAAGTATGTAGGTTGGGAAAAAAAGAAATTCATTATTTTTACATAAACTTCAACACTTTGTTTACATGCCTTTGATTAGCTTTGAGTAAATGATTTCAACCTTTTTGGTGACTGATCTTTAGCTTCTGGACATTTAACATGCAGGTCAACTTCGGACATTTTTGTTATTTTTTTGACAATAAGCCTACCTGTGTGAGGTACATCTTTAACATCTAATATAACCGAATGGTGAAACCAAAATGACACTTAATTGGCTGTTATGCTATCGGATCAGAAACACCATTTTCGATTTTTAACTTGTATATTTTCACCTTTATCAAAGAAAAACTGAGTATCTATTTTCTTTTTGCCGACTTCCATTTTCAATATCCCGGAACTTAAATCTGAATGGACCAAATAGAAAACTGCCAAATATTTTTAGTACGAAATGTGAGATCTTTCCAAGGAGAATAAATTTGAAATTTTATGATCGATACGTAACGAGATATCAAACATTACAGTCACCGACTGAAAAAATAATGGATTTCTTTTTCCCCCTGACCTAATATAATGTTACTAACTTGAATATTAACTATTTATCTTTAGCTATGGTGGAATCTAAACTCCAATTCTGTTAGGATCTTTAACCTGGTTTTTTTTTATAATGGAGAAGGACATTGAGTGACTTGACCCGTCACCCACTACAAGGCCAGAAATGGCTTCTCATGTTAGCATTACCCGGTGGGCACCTGTGAACCAAGTCACGGAGCATTGCGCACGTCACACTACCACAAACCCGGTTATAGGCGGGCCACATTCATCCATCATCTTAGAGGAAAAAGATACACAGAGAGAGAGAAAGGAAACGTCCATGCCCCAACCGGGATTCGATCCCGGGACCAACACCCCAGGAGTCAGGAACGCTAACCACTCAGCCATTAGCCGGTACCTGAATACATATTGATAATTTTACATTTTCAATAAAATATTAGCTTGAATTACACACACACACACACACACACACACACACATATATATATATATATATATATATATTAGGTTGGGGAAAAAGAAATCCATTATTTTTACGTGAACTTTATGTAACTTCTTTTGGATTCATTTTGTAAAAAGGTTTAAAACAGCTTTCATGTAGATTTTTAGGTCTTGCGCGTTACGACTACTGACATGCGATTAACTTCGATCATTTTTGATATTTTATAGACATTTTCGACGATACTGTATCCACGTATGAGGATACCCGAACGGAATCGACGAAACAAAAATTGTACGTAACTGGTTGTTATAGTCTTATAAAGGACGATAAACACCTTTCACAATTTTAGCCACCTTGCTATCTTTTTCGCCGTAACAAGAGAAAAACGAAAATGTATCGAATTTTCTGTTTGTTGTCTTCCATTTTTAAAACCTTGTACTCGTAACTGAATGAATCAAACAAAAAACCGCAAGAGGATATTTTAGTGTCAAATGTCAGCTTTCCAACGAGCATAAATCTGAAATTGTTTGATATATACCTGACGAGATATTGATCACTACAGACGTCTACCGAAAAAATAATGGATTACTTTTTCCCCAAACTTATATATATATATATATATATATATAATTCAATACCTTCAACTCGAATACTAAATGCCTGAAATTTATTTGTTTTTGAAATTTTAACTTGAATTCATATGATATCTTTTACTCAAACGTTAGCACTTTATTTTTTAACAATCAGTGGAATATTGGCAACTTTACTTCAATATGAATTTAAAATGGCAACTTTACTTCAATATGAAATGCTTATACTGGAAAAATTTCTAAGCGAAACAATGCAACGTCAGAGAACACAAATCATATAATAGAGCGATTATAGAAAGGAAGTTATATAACAAAAAAATAATAAATTTGCTAAAATCAAGAGAAAATGTCTTGATACACGCGATCATTAGTCAAGCTTTGCATGAAATTCCAGATAAAAGTTTTTTGATTCTATCTAGTTTTTTGGCCTATCATACGGAGAATCTATCAGTTAGCTTTGAATTGTTGTCTGTGAAAAAGATATTTTGAAATCTTGCCGGATTTGTTTGGTTTCTAGGAACAAATTAATATTTTTTCTTATTATCATTTTCGTTCTTTCTCATATTTAAAGACTTCGTGTTTTCTTTGTGTTCACTATTCTTAATCCAACTTTGTGACGTATTTTAAATTTATATATAATATATTGATATATTTCATTACATTGCCCTTTTCAGAATTATGTAAAATTTACTGTAGAGTTATGTTTGACGTAACAGCATATTGTAAAGCATTTCGAACGGAAATGTTTGTGAAGCTTATTAGTAAAAATAATTTTGTAAAGCATATTCGTAAAATTAAGTTGTAAAGCATATTCGTGAAAACATATTGTAAAGCATTTCGAACATAGGTATTTGTAAAGTATATTTATAAAATATCAAAACATATTGTAAAATATTTCAAACATAGTTGTTTGTAAAGCATATTCGTAAAAATAATTTGTAAAACATATAAGTAAAAGCATATTGTAAAGCATGTCGAATATAGGTTTTTGTAAAGCATATTCATAAAAATAAATTGTAAAGCATTTCAATCATAGATATTTGTATAGCATAATCGTAAAAGTTTAAAAGGAACTAAAAAAATTATAATTTTGGATCACCTGTAAATTCAAAGACTATCTTCTCTATTTGAAATGTCTAGCAAGAAATACAAAAGTATCAAGGCCATAAGTCCGTCGCCATGAAACAATAGCATTGTATAATTTTTATTGGATTTTTGTTTCATTCTGTTGTCGGTGTCTAGTTGACTTTACATCCTATACAAACTAAAAATCACTTAACTGAAATCATATTGACACAACTGAAACGCAATTTGTCTTCGTGTCCCATTTAATTTACGTATTTCGAATTTGGTGAAAAAAAAAAAACATCAATAATTTTAAATTCAAATCAAAACAAATGCAGAATATTAAATTTACAGTTTTGAATACTTATTGTTAACGGATTCAGATTTGTCCCTAAATATTTTACGAAAACTGCCAAGAGATTCACATGAAATCACCATTTTTTTTTCACCATAATTTTACAAATGTAATTTTACTGGTAATTTTATAACCAGTATAAAAAATAAACAATTTTGGAAATTATTTTTATTTTTCGAATTTATATAAAAATATATATATTATAAATCTTTAATAATAATATGTAATTACAGTTGCCTAATGTCATCACTGTAACCATCACGGATAAATTCCACTCTATTCCCCCTTTTTTATGTAAATAAAACAAAATTAGCGATTCTAAAATAAACCTTAAAATGACTTTCTTCATTGATTCCAAAAGCCTCTTTGAAAATCCAATCAATACTTCTAATCTTCGAGCTTTTGTTTGGGTTTCAATGTCAACCTTTTCTGCGAAATCCTTTAAATAAACTGACTGCAGAATCTGCTCTTCAGCGTCATTAGGTAATACTTCATTCACTTTGGCTACCGAAGCAAAACGCCAACGGGTTCTGCCACTTTAATCAACAGACAAACCATAGATTAGAGGTGCTTTGAAACCTCCACAAACCATCTTCAAGCGTGGGTAATGGCGGGGAATGGCCGAAACACGTGGGAAGGAAGAAAAATGCTTCTTCATTTGCTTCGTTTTATGGCTTATATTTTTAAGGTTCTTCGAAAAGTGATGAAAAACTTTACGGATTGGTTGGCTTCACCTCGATCTGCTGCTAATTTAATAAATGGATAGAAATGCGTTTTGGTGCTGTCGGCTTTAAGGCTACTTTATGATAGGGTAATAATTTATGGTTCATACTTCAAGGATTTTACAGTTTTTGTGGTAGAAAGATATAGTTTACATATCAGAAAAGAAGCTGCAATTCTAAATTAAGCTTATAGCAATCAGTTAAAAATATTTTATTAAAAACTTGTTCATTTTTAAGTTGGTAATGTATTAAAAATGAGCAAGTTTTTAATAAAATATATTCTTTCTAAAAATACTTCAAATTAAGGTTTTTTTTTTTCTTTTAAGTGGAAAGAAGTTCACAAGTTGGTAATGTATTGTAAACTTCTTTCCAGTAAAAAAAAAAAAAAAAAAAAAAAAAAAAAAAAAAAAAACTTAATTTTAAGTATTTTTAGAAAGTTTAAATACATAGAAATACTTTGCATGTATACCGAAATATATCTTTATTTTTCATACTTCTACTCCAAGACTATCATTATATCAAAATTTGCAGTATCAATTAAATATTCGAAATCCAATTTTTAGAATATATAAAGACGTAAGGGAAATATATTCTTCAAAATATTAATTTTCGTTGTTGTTGTTATACATGGCACTTGGCAAAACCAAGCCCACCTGTCAGGGACAGGTTGAATGAAGTCAGAAAGAGCGTCTTTTTTTTAACATAGCACTCCACTACAAGGGTGGAAGGACGACTTTGGCTCATAGATGACAGCACCATCTAGGTCTTCTAATTTAGAAATAGGAAGGCACAGAAGACCCAAGGCCTAGCTCCTAACAACCCCAGAAGTGTTAATTTGGAATGAGGACATTGCGACATACTTTGCTTGCCCCAGTCGCCATTTATGATCTTCTGATAAGTCGGGATTCAAACAAATCACCTTCCGGTAACGAGAACGACGCCCTTACTGACCAGACCAACGTGGCCCTATATCGATTTCTTATTTAAGTGAATAGCATCATTTATGATAGAATATAAGACGTTGCACTTACTGGGTTCTTAAAATAAAGCCGCTGTCATTATTTGTACAAACAATTCAATGGTTAAAGGCAAACATTAAATCGCTTCCGAGAAGAAGCAAGAATAAACTTTCAAGCACCCACTCCGACAAACGAAACACCAATGACAATTTATTTTCTTCAATTAGGACTTAATTCGAAAAGCCTACCCCTTGTCCATAGTAAACCTTAAAAATCATCAATAACATTTTTTATTTCTAAGGTGCAGCTGTTACTAGGATAGTCCAACTAATTCAGCACTACAAGGGGAGGAAGTGATGGTAGCTGATATAGTGGAGCCCATAGTAGATATGCCATCATTTCTCTGAAAGTTGGTGGGTATCCTAATTTAGAAGCAGACACTAAGCAAAAGACTCCCATACTTGGATATTTGTACCTGACTTGGCATGAAATCTATAACTTCTCCTAGCTTCTGAAAGGTTCTATGCTTACTCGCTTAGTATTACTCCTAGAGTCTCGGTGATGGATTTTCATAAAAGTATATTTTCACCAAGTCGCCAAGAATCTCGCCAACAATCGCTAACTTACTAAGCTGTCACTAAGTCACCAAATTTTTCGAAGTGCTGTTTTCAACGTAGTATACACCTGAATTGCACAATATTTTGCCCCAAACTGAGTATTTCCGATTTGTCTGAGATATTTAAAGACCAATACAAATAAATTTGTGACAATATATTTTGGCAAATTTGATCACTTTGGTTCTATTCTTTGTAGTTCTTAAATCTATAAGTAGTTTAATACTTTAAAAGTAATTTAATTTACCAAATTATGAATACTCTCTACCCTTTTAATAAAATCAGTTTTTCAAAATATTAATAAAATGTAAATTTTTGTGTAATTTTTATTATTATCATAACTTTGAAACAATGAGTGTTATCATCCTGGAATTATTACTAATAATTAATGAATTATTAAAAAAATACTTTAAAGTGTGAACATTAATTTAATTTTTATATAATGTTCTTTCATTATCTTTAGAATGTTTACTATGGGTTTATACGCCGAATTTTTATGGCAAGTGTGTGTGTGCATGTATGTATATATGGCAAAAAAATTAAAAACAACAAATCCCTTGGTTACATTCTCAGCATAACTACGCTTAACCAAAATAGATGCATTCATACTAGATTGAACACTTAGACCATTAAAACAATGGTGCTGAAAGAAAAAACAGCTTCATTTGATCCAACTTCGTACGTGAAACATCATCATTATCTCGTTTACTTGACAAACTATCCTCTCAAAATACCATTGCTATTCCCCACTTATGTTTTTCGCTATCAGCACTTGCGGATAGGAAATGCTCATCTGGGAGTCGTAACTCTCTGAGCATGTCAGACGCAACACCATTCATCACCATTCGCTACAATCGAGCCTCCTCGACGGACGCAGATTAAAAATTAAATCCTCATTTGCATCTGGCCACGGCTTGAAAAGTAAATGCCTGCTCGAATGCGAAACAGCTCGCTAATCGTCTTTTCGTGGTGACCTTATCGTCATTCCAAATGCTTGAATATGTCGCCACTTGGCGAGAAAGAGCTTTTAGGGATATTGGCGAGCCCTGTTCACTGCGTAGGGGTGATATTTCATTTTCAAGCTTCTGCCTCGACCATTAGGGGATTTGTTATGCACTAATTGCTTAATTGAGATTATGTTGCCACCTGTTACATAATTCACGGGATGGCATCGTTTTGGAAATCCTCACGTTTGTTCTTATCCATTAAGCAACGCTGCCCTCCTCTGCTGAATACTTAATGACCGACTGAATGGGCAGTGTCCAATGATTTCTCTTAAGTATCATAACGAATTGTGCCGTGCTTTTATCTGTTTCGGGCCCTATTAATGATTTTAAAATTCATAAATGTGTGACCCGAGAGCTTCATATTGTATCTCTCGCGCACTTCATGGATTGGTAAAGTATGCGAATAACATTTTAAATGATCACGTGGTTATATACATATTTATATATATATATATATATATATATATATATATATTTCTGATATATACTTAATTGAATTGGACTTGAAAATAATTATAAGAATTTCCAAACTAATACATAATTCTGTTACATGTAGTACAACTTTACAATCACTTTTTGTTGATAAAAACTAATTTGAAGAGGACCTATAGAGCTTATAAGAAATACAGCTAATGGCTAAAGAATTGGGATTTTCGCTAGACTTGGCAATTATGTAGATATAAAACCAGAAATTACAGGAATTTTAAGAATAAATTTTTGAATATATAATTTATGGTATGCATCTTTAAGACTTTCTTTTGGATCCTTAATTAAAATACTGTTAAATGTTTTAAATCAAATATTCAATTAAAACAGATTTAATGGTTCATACTGAATGCATTTAGTTTTTAAATTGATTTAACATTTATTTATAAAAAATATAACTCTAATTTCTTATCCAAATATTTCCTACATTCCAATCGGAAAATTTTAATAAATGTCTCTTTTATTGAATGATACGTAAACCCTGATGTATTTTGATGGATCTGTACATATATTAGTATCTGACCTAGTTACCACAACTTGTTTCAGTTGAACAGTAAAGTCCTGAAGCTTTTCTCTGCGTAAAAGCGATTGTTCAGTTACCGAAAATAATCACAAGTGTATATATATATATATATATATATATATATTGCAAAATTCATCATCTAATCTTGCATTATGATATTCAAATACGCATTTTCTTTAACTCTCTAATACACATATTATCTTCGAATTCAACAATTAAATGTTAGCCAATATTTTTAATATTAAATTATAAATCTATATCAGGCACATTTTAAACAATGCAGCATATGGTAACGCAAGCTATTTTAATATTATTTACTTTTGATATTTACAATAAAATTTATAAATTATAAAAATTTATATTATAAAATTCTATTATAAATAAATTAAATTATTAAAATATATATTATAAAATTTATAAAACAAATACATTTATTTTTCCTACGTTTTTGAGCATCATATAAGTTTGTTTTCATCAGAAGGCAATGTAAGTAATCTAAACATTTTATAACTATTAGAAAATTCAAATATTTAAAATAGAGTTTTAACTATCATTTTATATATTTATTTTAACTATTATTAATGATTATTATAAGAGTGTTCGCTTTATTTAAGATATTAATATTTATGCTGGAATATAATTTATAAGAAATAATATATTAGATCACAATCAATTTTAAAATCAATGAATATAATATTAAAATGCAAAATTTAATGAAAATATAAGTGTACTTTTGACATTTAAATTGAACCAAACATAACTAACCAGCAAAATACTGTTGAAATAAATTTCAAAACAAATAAATAGCAAATTCTTTTTATTTATAAGCAATTCCGGAATTTTGATTAATGTTTTTATCATGAAATATATACATATATTTAGTAATTTATTAAGATGTAATTTGAAGAGTATAAAAGCATATAAACAACGTCTTGATCAGGAGGGAGGTGGTCAACTATGCAAACAGAACACACTGTTTGTTGCTTTATATTGGCAACTAGATTTTAATTGATTACAATTAAATAAGCTTTGCAAATATCCATGTAGTTAACTCAAAATAATTAGCTTTTACTAAAATTAAATTTATAATATTTTACATCATATTTTATGCATAATATTTTATATATAACTATGGAAACTCGTAAAATCCAATGATATTTAAATCATAATGTGATTTCATTTAATACTGGTTTTGTAAAATTGTAAACGAATTTTAAAGGATTTTAGAAAAACTTAGCGTTTTAGAGTTTTGCATTTTAATAGTTTTGTTGTTTGCACTGGTTATATAAATGTAAATTTTTTCAGCATATATGTCAATGATAGCACATATTCAGGCAATTATTCATTATTTTTTTAATGTAAGAATTAATTAAAATCAAAGATAATTAAAAACCATCTTATCCTTTATGTTCTCTTGAAAAATGAATTCCTTTCAAAAGATAATTTTTAATGAATGGAATAAAAAATATTATTAAATTCATACAAAAAAGCATGAATAAAATTAAATCCTATAAAAGTTGATTATATTCATTATGTGATTCTAATGATCCGTAAGCGTGCAGCTTGTCTGACAACCTGGCGAGCGAGCTCTTCATGCAAACAATCTCTGGCGCACGGGGGGAGAAGTGAGCAACCGTGCGGAATGTTGACGTCTTCGGAAAAATCAGCCGGTGACGACATCTTCATTGTTCACCCGTTCATCACTTGACGCATCCCATGAATATTAAAGAGTCCGATTATCTGATTCCACCCCCGCTCGGCGAGGGAGGGGTTGAAGAAAAGTTCTTCAGTGAATGAATTTCCCGTTCCGAAAAGATTTTAACCTGTTGGTCGGTGGATCGATTGGCGCTCTTTTCTACAGCGGTGACGACGCTTTTATGGGGAGGGTTCGTTAACAAATTACGCGCTCGTAACAATGCAGAAGTTGTTAATGTTGATGGAAGTTGATAAGGATGGTAGGATCCTTTTTTTTTTTAATTTTTCGTTCTCTCTGGATTTAGATTGGTTATTAGCTTCGGTTAGCCAGAATGTCAAGAGGTATGAGGGGAAATATTTTAGATTAGTAACACGCTATTAGTTTTGTATACTTATCTTGCTCACACACTAAGCTGCTGAAAGTGCAAAACTGATAGTGATAATATGAAAGTATTATCCTTATCTTTTAAATTTGAGCCACAAATTTAAAACTGAAGGGATAAAATTCACTTTTCATCGTTACTCTCCAATCAAATAAAACTGAGGATGAAAATGTTTTTCTTTCTACCCTTCACCTATTTTAATATGTTATATGAAAAAAAACTCAATATCTCAATTTTATTATATTTTTGTGTAAGAAATTTGGTGAATAGAAAAGTTAGATGTGAAGATTACTATAGGTATATATGATGAAAAATTAAATATGCAAGTGAAAAATTAAAAATATATGATAACGATTAATATGTATTACATATGTATCGTAGGTATGCCTCTAATATATTTATTTATATGAAAATAAAAATTTTAATCTTTATTTATTAATTATAAAACTAAGAAATGAATTATGCTCCTTGTGAATTTGTGTACACACGTCAATCTGATTATCAAAGCAGCATATAAAAATGTATCATTCTGCATGAATTGTTGAGATTCAAGGAAAACAGCCTTGGAAAATAAGTGTAAGCTAAGTATTAGGCATCGGGATTTAAAAACAGCTAACTATAAGAAATCTTCTATTCAAAATCAGGAGTTGAATCTCAGTAAGATAATAAAGAAGATAATATATTGCTTTCTCATTGTATTGCTTTGAGCTACACAACTCGTCACTTTCTGGGTTATTCCTTAATATGCAATTTTCTCGGTCAATATCTTACATGTATATTTGTTTTTAAGTAATATATATGAATTTTTATGTTTTTAGAAGAATAGACTAGTATACATTTTCACATACACTGGTTCAAATTTTGTTTTATACAACATACATCGAAACACTTATTGCCATTCCAGATAGCTTCCCCAAGGCCGCTTACTAGAAGGTAGTGAGTTCGAATCCCGGCTTATCTGAAGATCCGTCCTGTTCACTCATGGTGACTACGGCACTTAAAATATGTCTTGGTCACAAAGTCTTCCACGTTCCCATTCCATATTAATACCTCTGGGGATTGTTAGGAGCCAGGCCCTGGGCCTTCTCTGGCATCCTATCTTTAAACTAAAGACCCAGATGTTGCTGCCATCTATGAGGCAAGTCTTACTTCCACCCTCATATCTCATCTCATCGCGTAGGGCAAGCCCAGTTCCTGACGGGTGGGTTTGACTTCGCCAAGTATCATAAGTAACAACATAGCTTCCCCAAAAACTGATTCTTGAGATGAAATATTGTTCTGTCATAATATATATTTAATAATAGATCTATGACATAAGTGAATACTTATACTTTTAAACATGCTTTTTAAATTTTTATTTTAAATATACGTTTTTATTTAAGGATAAAGTTCAATTTATTCGGATTTGCCATTCACGTTTCTAATCAACGAGGTGCTTTTGTAAATTTAGTCTTTGAAACAATGTCTTTAGTCTTTGTAATATGTGAGCAATGACTGTTTTTACATATTAATTATGATTCTTATGTCTATGTCTTTGGTTTAAAGAATGAAATATTTTAATACAGAAAATATAAGAGTATCATAATATAAATGCTTTTGAAATGCCCAGAAATGTTACTTTTTAAAAACAATTGTCAGGATTTTTTCACTAAGGAGGAAGGCAACATTTTATTTACAATATTTGATACAACATATTGAATACAAACATATCATATACACTGTCTACCAATAGGTATTTGGACACCTGTGATAGAAAAGAAAAACTAACTTTATTCAAAATCAATAGTTGGTAGAGACTCCACGAGAGGCAATTACAACGTGAACCCTCCGGGGCATACTTTTCCCAAGTCTTTGTATTACCGCTAGTGGTATTATTTTCCACTCAGCTTGGAATAGACATTCAAGTTCCTTCACCGATTATGGACGGGTAGTGCACCCCTTAATTCGGCGATGCAACTCATCCCAGAGGTTCTCGATAGGACTCATGTTTGGACTCTGGACAAGCCAGTCCATTCAATGATCTTCATTGGCACCATACCAAGCCTTAGTTAACCTCGAAACATAACAACTGGCATTGTCATCCTGAAAGTAACAGATGTCCAATCCATTAAACTGCCACAACGTAGGAAGCACATTATCATCCAAAATGGTACAGTAGGCATCGGCGTTGAGCTTACCATGGATGGGGGACAAGGGTCCCAGTCCATACCAGAAAAAACACCCCCAGACCATAATTCTAACTCCGCCGAACTTGACTGTTGACACAATGCATTCTGGCGAGAGACGTTCTCCAGGCAGACGCCAGACCCAGACCCTGCTATCCGAGCGGTAAAGGGTGAACCTTGATTCGTCACTCTAAAGAACCCGTTTCCACTGATCTACAGTCCAATTTCGATGTGCTTTGCACTACATTAACTGAGAAGCGCGGTTGGACTTTGTGATAAAAGTCTTATGGGCAGCAGCACGACCGTGAAAACCAAGCAGATGTGCTTCCTTAGGGATGTTTTTCATTGAAACAATACTCCCGGATGCCCGCTGAAACTCGTCGCGGATGAGGGCCATCAGTTGGGTGCGGTTCTTCCGAATTTCTGTGGACAGCACTCGTCGAACTCTATCTCACAGTTTCATTGGTCTACCAACTCGGGGCACATTTCGACAATCACCGCTTACCTTCCACTTCTTAATCACATTGGCCACAATCGATTTTGGGTACTTCAGATAGCAAGATATGTCCCTTAACGATCGGCCACATTTGTGATACTAGGTAATTGTACATTTCTCGAAATCAGAGAGCTCCGAAGTGCGCGGCATCTTGCATGCGACTAATGCCGATGCTGTTTCCTCCTATACCGACGGAGGTCGTGACGTACCTCAGAACCACTGATATCGTCATGTCTAGCTAAAGACTAACAAAGAAACTTTGTAATAATATAAAACAAATTTCATGGGTTTCTGTAACTTTGTAAATTTATTTGAACTTGTTTCATGAAATTTTGAAATAAACTGATATAGCTCTTTTCTTGTTTATAAAAATGGTCTATTTCACTACATATTTTATGTCGGTAAACTTTTGATGAAAATAATTTAAATTGAAAATATCTGGTATTTCTCTGTAATGTTAAAATTCGACCAGTAATATTATATACATATATATTATATATATGTATGTATATTATG
>JAPDSC010109819.1:65607-110373 GCA_026290005.1 Latrodectus geometricus
ATATATATATATATATATATATATATATATATATATATATATAGAGAGAGAGAGAGAGAGAGAGAGAGAGAGAGAGAGAGAGAGAGAAAGAGAGAGAGAGATTAACAACCCAAACAGTCTTTCGTGGGCCACAGTCAAATTTAAGTAAGAAATACAATTTTTAAAAATAATGATATTTATTATTCTCTCTGCTTTGTTCAAAATGCTTTAACTAACCACGAAATGAAGTTTCATATATAGATTTGTTAAAAACGAATTAAATGAAATGTAGAATGCTTGAAAATTCCCTTTAATTTCGAAGTTATTACGTACTGAAGTCGAAACTCATTTCTTTCAAATTTCTTTGTATTTCTGATCGGCGGCATTTCGGAAAAAGCGAAAGCACTCTTAAGGCTATGAACAAAACCATATTTTTATTAAATAGGAAAAACATTAAATGTCGTTACTTTTAAAAAGAAACTGCTCTGTGAGATTGTAGAAGAAAGAAAGCCGCATACATGATAAAATCAAAAGGGGGAAGAAGCCTCTGTTCTTGAAGCAAGCAAAATTCCGAATTATTGTGGATCATGTTGTAAGCAACATTACAGTGAGTTCAAATGAACGATTCTGAGATTAGAAATAATAACAGTTTATTAGTATTTAATTAGGGATAAATTTTATTAAAATATAATAATAATAAAATTTCTAAATGTACTAACATTAAAATAATATTGGTTAAAATTTTCCATGAAATTTATATTACTTTGAGGTAGTTATTAGATTAATTCTTAATACTACTTAAGATATTAGGTCATCAGTTAATAAATTTCAGTATTATATTAATAATTTTTAAGATCATAAATTTATAAGCAGTTATATCAAATTATGGATAAAAATTTTAGCTTTGTAATTAAAATTATTCTCTCAATACATTAGATTCTACGTTCTCCTTGACACAGAAAAACTCTTGTTTTTAATTTTAACGTGGTTATAGAATCTGTATAAAAATACTTATTTTGTATGCTCATCTTATTTTTTCCCAGCTTTGAATTAATAACGGTTGCATAAAATGAGCTGAAATTTGTTAGAGTCTCTAACATAAAACATTTACGATGAATCGTTTTCAAATAATGATTCCTGCATTTTTAATTAATGAAAGCCGTAATGAACACTTGTAAAGTTCATTGTAAAGTTGCTTCTGTGACATAAGCATGTAGTTTTAATGCATAAGCATGCGGTTGTGGTGTGCATAAGCACATTACTTCAAGATCTTTTTTCAAAAATAGAAACATGCAGTTCCCCTTTTAGAATTGTCCTCAACAGTAACTACAACACATTCGAGCCCATGGTGGCCTGTTGCTTAAGGCGTTATTCTCATGATCGGAAGGTAGGGAGTTCGAATCCCGAATTAATCGAAAACTGTCGTATTCGTTAAATGCACAAATAGATTGTGTTTGCAAATGGATTAATGGGGATGGTAACTCACGTATTGGGGATTCTGCTTAGTCCCTACTTCTAAATGTCGAAAACTCTGATCCACTTAGCTGCAAAGACTCATCTTTGAGTTTGTAAAAGGAACTCATCAGGAAACATTTTTCAACATTCCCCTGGTGTAATGTTCTTAACAAAATACTGTAATATTTACTATTTTTATCAATGTTTGAAAAATGTCTCTGAGCGAACCGTGTTTTCGCTTTTTCCACTATGCTGCTGATCGGAAATGCATTCGAACGTGGCCGAAATTATTCCCGATTTAAGTATTAAATTTCGTAACTATGAGGGGAATTTTAACCGTGTCATACTTCATTTGATTTGTTTTTATCTGATCTATACAGGAAATTTCATCTCGTAGTCCCAAACAACATATTGACAAAGCTAAGTATAAATACTTAATTCCACTTGTAAATAAAAATAGCAAATTTTGTTATTTGTATAAGTTGTAATTTTTAGTGCTTTATGATTTCTACTGTTGGTTATAGCTTAAAAAATTTCTGATCGTTTGCTTATCTAAACTAAGTTATTGAATTAAACTCTAAGGCACGACAGCCCATCGGGGAAGCCAAGGCCTATAGTGGCCTATTTTCTTGACCGAGAGTTCTTGGGTGCAAATATCTCAGTAAGTTGGTCAGCTTAACGCAAAACCCCCAGTTTTTAACTTCCAAGCACATGTTTTGTGCACAATTTTATCGACCCACTGAGGTATGAAAGACTCAGTCGACCCCTGCTCGAGGATCTAACCGTGAACCTGCGCGTTGCGAGCACGAAATGCTACCAATACGCCACTGGCCTTCAATTTACTCATCTAGCTCACTCAAATGTACTAAACGAGGAATTCAAGCAGTTTTTTTAATGTCAAGTATAAGCAACTATAACATTATGTGTTATTAAAATATTGTGAAACTGTTATAGTTATTGTGTGACGCTGCGGAATAACTCAAATAAAAATAATTAAAACATTGAGAAACTATTGTAGTTATAGTGTGACGGTCTGGAATAACTCAAAAATAAATAAGAAATAAAAAATAAATAGCTGGCTGCTTTGTTTCCACTCTACATAATATTGTGCTATTAGTCTAATTAATTTTTTTTTAAAAAACGATCAGATTATCAAAATCAAATTGAAATTTGTAAGCAAAACCGGCTGTTAAAAATTTTAGCAATTTAATTTTACTGTCAAAATAAAACTGCTAAAATTTTAAAAAGGCTTATTATGATTTTTGTTTAATTAATTTAGTTTTCCTTAAGAAAATTAGTTCAATGCTGAAAGATTTATTTAGTAAAAAATAACTAAATTATACTAAATATGCAACAACTTGTAATATGTATTATCAAATTAAAGGGACAAATAATTAAAATGTCAGGCAGATAATTAATTAACATTTTAAGCATTTTTGATAAAATATGTTTATTAATAAATGAGAAGTGAATATAGCATTAAAAATACAATATATATGTAACTTACTAAATATTTTCATACATAATTACTAAATTCCTTTTAATAAAATGAATTCTTATGTTTAAAAAATCTATGATTTTATTTGTAATTACATCTATTGATAGTTTCTTTCATTATGCCATAAAGTATCTAATCTTTAAAAATTGCTTTCAACCGACACAAAATTGAATAAACATGGATTGCTACATAATTTATTTGAATTCTTAAGATGTTTCGAATATATTTTTTTACACCAAAAGAATCACTAGACTCCAAAACAGATTTAATTTGCGCAAAACATAGCAGCTGGAAATAGTTGCTGACAGCACACTTCGGTCCTTTTCCTTGATCATGCTCTCTCGGCAAAATTCAACTTAATTATGTATGCTTCAAATTTCACATTAAAAGTGTTGCCATTTTTTCAGTGCTAAAAATCTGCTTAGAAAAAAAACAATGGAAAGAGATAAAAGGAGAAAATAACACAACAAAATGAAAATAATGAAGTGAAACAGTCTGAGATAATAGCACAACGAATTTAATTAACACCGACTTTGCGGAAAAGAGCAAAAATGAAAGCTGTAAATATAATCTTTTGGCATTTTTAAATAATTTTAAGGTCTAAATTGTTCACAAGAAAAAATTTCTAAGTATAATAAAATGTTAAAATCCTATTAATGTACGTATGATTTTTCACATATCACCATTATACTTCTATTCAGTTAAAGATTGAGGAAATTAATTTTTTAATAAAAAATTCCATTCATAGAAAAAATTAGTTTTTATTTAGCAAAATATTTGCACTTAAAGGTGTAAGAGAACAATTTTTATTCCAAAATAGACTTTTCTAAGCTCCAAATAGCATATCTGCGAACATTTAAAATTTTAAAACTGCATAATTCTTAATCACTTATACCGATGAGCACATAACATCCCTGTACAGTAAATAATTTTGTTTGTGTATGAAACAATTCTGTTACACGTTTCGTCATTAATAAATGTATATTTTAATAAAAATACATTTGAACGCGAACTTTCATACAAACAAATTGTTTATGAAATCTTCATATACAAATATATATATATATATATATATATTAATATATGGAACATATGATAAACTTTTTTTTTTATTTTGTTTATATTTTTAGTTGTTAAGTGGGTTAGCCTATATTTTAGGATGCCCCCATGATTCTCGCCAAATTGTGGTCACGGTGGATCGCCAAGCTGGGTAAAACCCAATCGTATTCTAATTGCAACAGAGCAATTGATTGTTCCGTGCCAACAAAAATCGCCAGTAAAATCGATAGCCAAACAAAATTGCCAAGTTGGCCAATAGGGCACGTTAAATATAATTTTACCGTTAAGTGCTTCAAGTGTAATTATGAGCATTATAACTATGTAGTGCATTGTTGAGAGAAATATTTAAAATCGATGGAGAAAATTATTCTGAAAAAGGAAAGGTCGATGTTGTAAGAAAGCTGGAAACCTCTAGTCTCAGCATATCAAAAAACAAATAAAATATTCGATTCCAACCATGGTAAATATTTAATTTTAAAAAATACAGGAATTCAATATTACCTTTGAAGAAACATTTTAAAATGTATTTTTTTTTTTTCAAATGAGGAAACATTGGCTTATACCTTACGATCAACATTATATATCCATATAAAAGTATAGAAAAAAGAATGCAATAAATAATCCTTTAAATAGTTCGTTTAAATTAAACTGGGAAGTAAATTACTAACTAATCTAAATTCTGTACTTGTCCTCGTACGATTAAATTATTCTGAATGAACTATCCTGCTATGGAAATATGTGTGAAACAAATTTATTATTGAGCAACGTGAAAAGTCGAAATAAATCGATAGCACAGATTCATCCCCATCGGGTTCTGTTTAAGAGGTGCTATAAAAACCAGATTGGGCACCTGTATCTCTTCCTGTAGATAAAATACTGTCCTTTAATTACAGTCAGGAGAAAGTACATTTTCCCAGAAATAGCATCTCCAGGTTATCCGAGTTCCTTGATTACCCCTTAAAGGAAGCACCCCCGCCGACCACAAGGCATTCTCATTAGGCTGCTGTATAATTAGGATAATGAGAGGAAGGTCTTTAGAGGTCGCCGGGGCGTAATGCGGGGGGGTGGGCGATTCAATTTTGGAGCGTTTTGCTATGAATGTTAGATGAAGTGTGTGTGGTCGCGTGTCGAAGGACAGTTCCAAAAGCGTGCGAGTTTCACAGGTTGTTGCTTCCAGATGAAGATTAGCTTTCTTTTTCTTCTTGCTGGAGCTCGTTTCAGAAAGCGCCCCAAAGTAATTGCTGGATGAGAGGTTAATTATTCGTTCGGTTTTGATTTGACAGGACCTTTCAAACTTCATTCTCTCTTCAATGACCTGTAATCCACTCTCTTTTTAATTGTTGAAGCAATAATTTTTCCAAATATATATTGAATAGCTGATCATATCAATGCGTTTTTCTAACATGAAATTTTTCCTGAATTGATTGCTTTATACCATGAAATATATATCATTATCAAGAAAAAAGGAGAATTATCAAACGTCTTTTAATTTTTCTGCCCTATTTGGAGAATAATTGATAATTTCCAAGAATAATGTTTTGACATGATTCAGTGATAGCACCGAGTTGTTTGGAGTGGGAAGTACCAGATTTGATTCCAGCTGAACAAAAAACAAGAAATGACTTCAGCAATTCTGCTAATTGTATATTTTTCTATGAGTATAAGATTTTAAGAGTTTTTTTTTATAATTTTCTTCTTTGAAACTTGCATATACTGCTACAAATCTATAAACTATATCCGCGGAAAACATTAACACAGAGTAATGCTTGACTGCATAACAAACTCAATCGTCTTAAATCGGTATATGTTATGAATGTATGTTTGTGTAACCTTACCGAGAAACGTTGTAATTATACTTTTAAATTTATACTTTAACACATGTAAACTTATTCAAATTAAAATTCTAACCGTTTTGCATAAACTGTTACTTTTAAAAATATGTTGGAAAACTAATAAATTATATATATTTTTTTGCACTCGTTTTTGACAAGAAATAAATGCGTATTTAATTTTGGAGATATACTTCAAAATGGGTATGTTTTATAACTGTATTATTATAATAATTAAGGATTCTAATTTGTCGTGCGTTCCTTAAATATTTATAAAGATTTAACAGTTTTTTCTTATAGATCAGACTTAAATATTTAGATAAAAAGTTATTGTCCATACAATAGTGATGAGACTTGGAATATTGATTGATATAAGAAACGTTTTTAATCACATTCAATATCCGATATTTTATATTTGTGTAATGTCTTTCGATTTTCATCTTTTTTAGGTGAAGATATGTAGTATTTAAAAAACTCAAAGCTTACTCTAAATATCGATATTGTTATTCCATATTATTTGTTGGCAACATTAATTGGTTTACCTAGATGATTACTTCAGAGAAATGGGGAGGGAGGATGAACGAGATCATTGCTTCCAGGACCATTTTTATAGCATCCACAAAAAATTGTATAGTTAAAATAGTTTGTATGAAACACAATAGGGGGCACAGTAGCCTAGTTGGTTAGGGTATCAGTCTTGCAAGGTTGCTGGTTCCATTCCTCGCTGACTAAAGACCTTCATGTTCCCTAATGGCCACTAGGGCACGTATAATATGTCGTGGTCCCTTTATCCACCATTTCTCCATTCCAAAGTAATATTTCTGGAGGTGGTAGGAGCCAGACCTTGGATATTGTTTGGCTTCCTATCTGTAAATTCGAATGCACAAATGATGCTGCCATCTATGAGCCAGTCGTACTTCCACCTTCCTATAGGGGTGCTGTGTTCAAAAATGGAAGGCGCTCTTTCTAACTTCATTCATCCAGTCTCAGACGGGTGGGCTTGACTTCATCAAGTATTTTACCTAATTTATATTTTTATGGAAAATATAAATTATGCTGCAGCATCTAGGACTTAATTTTCCAAAATTTTGTGTTAGAAAAATACTTTTATTCTACTTGTCTACTCTTATGTATATAAATATACATGGATGACATTGGGATTAGGACATATTTTTCATGCCACAGTCGCCATTAGTGAACTCAGATAAGCCTGGAGATTCGAACTTACCACCTTCTGGAAACGAGAATGATGTCCTAACCAACCCCAACCAGAACAACGCGGCCTTATCATTATATATATGTGTGTGTAAGCAAAATATTCTTACCTTATCGACAATATAAATTTAAAATATAATTTAATATGCTCATTATTAAAATTTCACGTTTTCCTTTTCAACAAAATTTTAACTTTAAAAGAGAGGAAAATAATGGCAATTAAATACATCATGGAATAAAGTAAATTATTTTTTGGAACAAAATATGAAAACTATTCTTTCTCCTTTGGTCCGTTTCCGACCGGGGCATTTGAATCTTATCAGTAAATAAAAGTGATCCGTGTCTGTTCTACCTCTCCTCCAGACGATACGACATCATCCTTTTTCAGCGTGGAAAAAAAAGTGGTGATTCCTGAAGGAAAAGAAAGAGAAATATCTGAGAAGAGAGGCACGAAGTATTCGCTGACTCCTGGTCAGACAACGCAAGGGGTCAAGAATGTGTCATTAATCATCTGTCTATGGACACATCAACAATAAAAAACACAGAATGCTCTGATCAGGAGCAAAAACCGGAAACGTAGAAGAAAGCAAAGAAAAATATTCACGTGTCCTGCATTAGTTTCTTTATAAAAAAATTACATTAAGAGAATCGAAGTTACAAGATGAGTATGAAGATGTATTTATTGGCATGAGAAAATTAGCTTTAATAATTGTAGATAATGTTTCATCTGGCTGCAACAAAAATGTGCTGATCGAGTGATCCATTTGTCTTTGTATGTATTTCTCAGAAGATAGAGTTAACTTCAGTGCTATATTTGATATTCAGAAGTTTTTATTATTATTATAACTTTTAAGTATACATTAGATATACACATCATCAAAAAATATTCTCATTTTTAATGAGTTTATATGTTCAATAAATAAATGCTTATATTTAACCCCTTAAGCGGTTTGGTTCTTCTGTGTACTTGCTACCTAAAATTGGTCTTAACTGGTTTGCCCGTACTCCGTACGGCCATCAATATTATCTTCTTTCCTTTTCGGTTTACGTGGCCTGTCCAAGCAACTAAAATGCTTTTCTTCCGGGTTTTTCTTTGTGGCTGGAATTTTTCTTCAAAATTTTGTTATACTGTATTCAATGCTTGTGAGATTATTACTTTGTTTTTTCTCATGGAAATTATGAATGGAATAAATGAAGAAGATACTTTGTTAGATGATGAACTTTATTCTGATACAGATATTTCTACTAATTATTTAAATTATTCCTCAGATGACTTGTGCAGTGAGCTCAACTCTGATGAAGATTTGAGTTCTGCAAGAATTTTCACCCAGGTTGGTTTGAAAAATCCACCTGTTCTGAGTCCTCGATTTAAATTTACTTCTGTGCACATACAATTGGACGATTCTTCTGATGTTCTACTATTTTATGAGACATTCTTTGATTCTTCTCTCATGAGTAAAATTGTGGAAGAGACACATAAGTATGCTTGAGAAAAGCAAACATTTAGGGGGTTTTATTCCAAAATTGGGAAATAAAAAATGTCGTGAAAGCATTAAAAGTGAAAAAAATGTAATAAATTTCTTATTATTCTTATTCTATTAAGTATGGCACTTAGTTATATGCAATAAAAAATATACCTTTTTTGGAAGCATTTCTGGTAAAAAAAAAATTGACAGCTTAAGGAGTTAAAGAAATTTATTTAAATGTTAACTATTGCATTAGAACTAAATATTAGTTGCTTTTAATTATTAAACATTACTTCTTTTTGACATTATTAAACAACATTACTTGTTACTTGTTTCTATGAACTCGTATAAAACAGTTCATACAAAAGAAAATTCATGAAATAGAAAAATAATGTATTAAATTATTAGATCTGATTTTTTTTTAAACCCAACTAATTTTTGTAAATAAAATACTATTAGAAAGAGTGCATTCTAAATAACACTTACTTTCATTTTATTGATTGTACTTCATGTAATTTTCTAAATCTCAAACCGTGTCTGGCTTTAGAGTCAACCGCCTGATGCTTTGAAATCGCTTATGTTCTTTCCTCTTCTTTGCAAAGCAGTTAGATTTCTCTTTATTGACAACAGGAATGTTCCTCAACAGGAATGATCATCAATAGGGATGTTCATTCCTCTCATTTTGTTCAGTCAAGTAAATAAAGTTTTTTTTCCAGTTTAGGTTAGGCTTCACTACAATATTTTCGAGAGGGAACACTCTTTCGATGAGTACTCTTCCTTTTTTCAAATTTTCTTCCGAGGTTTTAAAATTCTCAAGAGATCAATTCTTTGGAATTCCCTATTTTTTGGCAATTTTTGACTTATTTAATGTTTTTCTTCTACTTTACGATTTTTTATTTTATTTATTTATTTATTTATTTTCGCTTCAAATGATAAACACATTCGTTTCTTCAACTGCGATAAAGCCTCAACACAATGAACTCAATCTCTCTCGACAAATGAAAATACATAAATTGAGTTGTTCAAATGAAACGAAAACCTCGATAAAACAAGAGAGCGCGAACTTTTAAAGAGTTTCGAGGAGAGAAGAATATTTTTTTACTTTCTGTGTACTTACGTACTGGAAAAACACAAAAGCACCACAGTTCTTTCCCATCCAACGTCTGTGTCTTCAGCTGTTGTCCCCGCAATGTCAGGACTGTGTCTCGTCATTTTACAAGAATGAGTCAAATTATCAGGATTATAGAAAGAAACCAAATAAAAAACTGAAAAAGTATCAGATCATTAAACACAAAATCAAAATGAAAACTATTTGTCAGAAACGAAACTTCACAAAAAGAAGTTTTCCAAAATTTTAGTTCGTTAATGGGAGTTAAATTATCATTGTGTCTATGGTGTAAGGATAAGAAATAGCCACTAATTGATAAAAACGTGGATGTTTGAAAATTAGAGGTTCATAACAACGAGCACCTTCTGTACATACTATATATAAATTTTGTTATAATTTATATCAAATAATTTTATAAGAAATATGATAATAATTTGGCCATTTTCCCAATTCTTGTTTATTTTTTTAATCTACTTGTAGAATAAAAACAAGAGGAGATTTCAGCGGCACATTTCAAAAATGAAATTTACCTTAAGATTAGTTGAGGAGCTTCTTTATAAAAATGTGTTGTAAAAGTGGATACTTTATATTTTTTTATTATTTAAAATCTATAAAGTGTTGACCTTTTTGGCAATGTTTGAGTTACAAACACAATAAAAGTCTAGGTAGTGTGTGATTGGAAAGCTTGTTTTTTTTTTTCTTTTAAAAAAAAATACAAATTTTAGTAGGTTTTAGAAATTGAAACCTTTTTTTATTCTTTTAGAAATTAAACCATTGGGTTAACACTAAGGATAACACATTTTCAATTGTGGGTAGACAAGTCTCTAAGTAATAAAGTTGTGTTAAACCTAATTGCTTACTTCAAATATGGATCAAAACTAAGAAATCTTTATTATTTTTTAAAAAATCGAATCACTGCCTTCAACAAATGAACACCCATTTTCCACTGTGGGTAGACAGGTTTTTAAGAAATAAAGTTGCGTCGAACTTAATTGATTACTTCAAAAATGGGGCAAAACAAAGAAATATTTTAATGTTTTATAAGAAATCGAACCATTACCTACACACAATGACCACACATTTTCCTTTGTGGGTAGACAGGACTTTAAGTGGTAAAGTTGCATCGAACTTAACTCCTCACTGCAAAAACGTAAAAGAAAATTAGGAATTCTTTTTTTAAGAAATCGAACCATTGCCTTCAACGCACAATGACCACACATTTTCCACTGTAGGTAGACAGGTCTTTAAATAATGAAGTAACATCGAATCTAATTGCTTGTTACAAAAGTGGAAAAATGAAATAACACATCATCGCAGCCGGAAGAGCATTTTCACCGTGCTGTTTTTATTTAGTTACCAAAAAACCACCGCTTTTTTTCCCCATTCATTTCCCGTTGTGCCATGTTGAGTCTTGTTATCCCTGCTACAGATGAAACGATCCTCTTGACTTTAATTAAAGCATCCATCTCGCAAGCGTCCAATCCCAAATCTTTCATCGCACTTCAGTTCGGGATTAAGAATAAAGTTTCTCCGCCCGCAAAGAACTCCGGGAAGAAAAAAAAAAAAGAGACCACAACGGATTATCTTCATTTGATGATCTTGGCTAATCTTCGGGAGCAGCATGTCAAAGCGCCCACCCTCTAGTTAGCAGTTATCCCCTTCGAGCAGTGCTTGTCTTTTGTGCCACAGAATCAGCCCTGGTGCAAAAAGTTTTCCCATCTTTCTTTTTTCTTTCTTATTTCCATCTTCTTCACACCTTGCTATTATTGTTTGATTTCTTGGATAGCTCCTGATGGATTATTGTCTTTTTTTTTTTTGCCTCGATTTTTTTTCCTTAATGCGGAAGCCCTGACAGCGTGATTAAAAAAATGCTCTATCCGGAAAATATGCCTCATTCCAGAGTGTGTCGCGGATTTTGTTCATAAGAAGGAAGTTGGCGCTTTTTATTTAATGAATTGTTACCAGAATCATAGTTTTTTATGTTATGCTATCAAATTTGTATTTGGAGTCAGATAGAAAGTAATAGTAAATAAAGAGTTTTAGACATTTTAAATAAATGGAACTTTTTCTCAATAGGATTACTTTTCCTGCGTTTTTAAAATGTTTTGCGGTTATGAATTATGCAAAACATGTTCATATGTAAATCCTGATTTTAAAATATGAAATAAAGACGAACCTATAGTCAATATATCAATTATTTTAATTTCTCTTTCTTTCTTTCCTTTTGTCTCCCTCACTTTTTCTCTCTCTTTCCTCCTCTTCTGTCTTTTTTTCTCTCTTTTTTCCACTCTATTGAACTAAGTCCTTTCTTTTTTTCTGATTCTTTCCTTTCTACATTTGTTTAAATTCTTATTTCTAATCAAGCATCTGTACACAATGGATGTTCGGGATAAGGAATAAGAATTCACAATTTCCTTCATTATTATGTAATTATGAAGCCATATTCACCAGCGAAGGCATTTTCAACCAACACATCAACGCATTGTCTAACAACAACTCCATCACCCCTCGTAAAGCATTAGCAGAAATTTTCCGTTATCATCTGTTAGGTTTCTTGGTAATTGCGTGATTGGATTATCCATTCTGCTAGATTTTTTCAAAGATGGAACCTTCCATATCTTCTTAGAACAAATGCTTCTAAGTTTCCTATGGATTATTCTCCTATTCCTCCATACATGTGGTTGATGCACAATGGAACTCCGGCACACTTTACCAACACAGTTCATCATATCTTAAATACCGCCTATCCAGTTGAATAAGCGGTATTTAAGATACTCGGGAGATCTTATCGGACTAGAAATACATGTTGGGCTTCTCACTAAGTGAACATCGAACCACTGGACATCTTCTGAAGCTTGATGAAATTTTTAGTGTGCGAGGATGGACTAGATCCAAAGAATCGGGCAAGAAATACATGTAGTTTGGTCTTCTCACTAAGTGGACATCTTCTGGAGGTTGATGAAATTTTTAGTGTACGAGAATGGACTTGATCAAAAGGGTCGGACTTGAAATATATGTTGCTTGGTCTTTTCACTAAGTGGACATTGAACCACTGGATATCTTCTAGAGGTTTATGAAATCTTTAACCTTTGATACTGCATAGCAGATATCTTAACAATCAAGGTTATCTAAGAGACGTCTGATTTGTCTGAGGACATTGTGAAAGATGCTTTGTTGTAGCAGCAGGAACTAGGTTAATACCAGATATTTCTGAGAAAACACCACTTATTCATTTTGCTAGTGTCATTTGTGCTACATGTTTTTCGCCCAACCGAACACTTTTAGCGAATTTTCCTCTGAATATTAAATTATATTGTGATATATGTAAAAACTATTTTACGGGATAACGTAAAAATGAAATCTTTAAAAACATTTACTTAGAAAATAATTAATATTTTTGAATAATGATTTTAAAATACTAGTAAAAAGATTCAATTGAACCCCTCTTAGCTTAACATTTGACTTCCATTTGCAAAAAGCCACTTTGACCTTTATTTTTACTAAGGAATGAGTTACGCTTTTACTGTGACTTTGTGTCTTTATCCAATGTTAAGACAATCAGGTTGTTAAATAATATTTGTCGAATCATTTGTTTTGGCTGGGAAATAGATGATAAATAGCAATAAAAGTGGTTCTATGATATGCAGAAGAGTATTTTACTGTTCCACCCACTAAATAAAATTAGGCATAAGCTAAATTATAGTTAATATCTAATTATTATTAGATATTAACTAGAATTTAGCTTATGCGTTAGAAATGATGTCATTGTCTTACCATTGAAATGGAATATTTTAAAATCAATGGCTTGGCAACCCGAAGTTTACTATGGCTGGAGAAAGCCAGAGATTAGAGCATTTTGTGTTCAATCCAAAGATTTTTGAGCTGATATCTGTCGGGAAGTCTTCTAGGTTTCCAGAATTTTCCGTTCATACGAAGAAGTTTGTGTTAAAATAAATAAATTACTTATGATATTAAAATATAATAATAAGAGAATATACACACAAGTTAAAATATTGTACTTGGAAAATCATCCATTTCATCCAGATACTTAAAAAGTAATATATCTAATAAGAATGTACTTTAAATGAAAAAACTTCTTTATATTGTATTAAACATATTTTCACTGCATTATTTGCAAACTGCCACTTTTACAAACCACTCAAGAAATAATTTCTTAGAGGAATGGAATTATGCTTAAAAAAAAATTTTTTTTTTGGGGGGGGGGTTCTTACCCAAAAAAAAAGAACACGAATTTTATTTAAACTATTTTGTATGATTGCGAATGTAATATAAATAAATATTAATATGAATTTGCTTATTTGAAATCAGATTATATTAAATTTATATTTATCAGATTTAGACTAATGAGAATCTATTATATGTGTTTATATGAAATCCTTGAATTGAGTATATTTTTGGCTATACTTATTTAATCTTAAAAGTATGTTCTTTTAAGTACACATGTAAAAGTACACAAAAGAGGTGAAACAGCACGAAATGGTTTCCTTATATTCAATTTAATGTTATTTCGATACATAACTTCCTTCATCCGAAATTATTTTTAAAAATATTAACTTCTAAAACAGATAAATACAAAATGTTAACAGCTTTTTATTTATTTATTTTTCTTAAGAATGAATTATAAAAGTAAAATTATTAGCTGTTTTTCCTTTCAAACAAAAAACACACTGAGATAGAACATCTCAATTTGAAGCAATGTTCTACAGAAAGTTGCGTTTCTTTCATTCCAAACCAAGGATCACCATTGAAACAAACATCATTTCCAAACTAATTTTTTTAGAACCTATGCTTACAAATTGTAGTAATTTGAGATAAAGTTCACCTTCAAAAAACTTAAACTCGATCTAGTTTTGCTTTGCGTGTTCCTTTGTCTCTAATAATGGAAATAATTCCGTTTAGGAATGTTTTAATGTCTTTTAGATTACCACTCTTACAAAACATTAAATTCAAGAACAGATTTTGTTGATTGTACACTTTTTTTTATACAAGTAATAAAAGGCTTAAGAGGAAAAATCAGAACTGAATGGGAAATTTTTAAAAGGATCAGAAATGCGTTTTTTCTGAAATTATTTATATTATTGAGCATTTTTAACATTTTAATAAGTTCAAACTCAGTATTTATATTTCTGTTGATTTATAGAAACAAATAAAACACGGATTTTAGATAATGCTCGCTTAGGTATGTATATTTCAGGGATGGCCAAGACGTCGACCGCGGTCGACTGGTCGACGTGAAGACATTTTTGGTAGTCCGCGTGACCATACCGATAGTGATCTCGGATATTAACAATTTAATTTATGACTTATGTCATAGAATTAATGACTTATTTAAAATAAAAATTTATTACATTTTTTGCTTTAAAACCTAAAGCAAACTGTGCAAAGTAAAGCACTGAATTTTTCGTTTTACAGTGGAATTAAATTGAAATAATTTGACAAAGTGGGATGCTTAGATTATATCCTGTAGCCGGCACATTGATAGCGACGCGCCGAGTCGTCTTGTCTACCCGTCACTTAGGTCCATTTAATTTCACTTCTAAGTTAATCTTCTTACGTGGCAGGTCGCTCGCTTCCTACCGCACTGTTACAAATTTGTTTCAAAACTGTTGAATATTCAAACTGTTATTCAAAACTGTTGATACGAAACTGTTGAATTTGTTTTTCAACAACCAGTCCAAAATGACTCAGCCAGGTACCAGTGCTAAGAGAAGTAAAACATACCATTATCACAATAAGTGGGAAGATGATTTCTTTTTTGTTATGGTGAAGAAGAAATGTGTTTGTCTGATATGTAACTCAAGTGGGGCATTATACCAAAAAAAAGCAAACGTCGAAAGACAATTTAAAACCATGCACTTAAAATACGCTACAGACTTTCCAATCGGCAGTGAACTTCGAAAAGCTAAAGTGCATGAATTAAAGTCGAATATACGTTTACAGCAATTGGTATTTACGAAACCAGGCGCCAAAGCTAAAGCAGCGACATTGGCGTCGTTTAAAATTATAGAAGTTTTGATAAAGCGAAAAAACCATTTGAAGATGGAGAATTGATAAAAGAAGCTTTCATTAAAGCGGGAGAAGTGCTTTTCCACGATTTTAAAAACAAATCTGAAATAATATCGTCAATAAATAATATTTCTTTGTCGCGTAACACAGTAATGCGACGGACTGAAGCTATGAATAATAATTTGTAAAATTTATTAAATGACGATTTAAAATCTTGTAAGCTCCTATCACTTCAATTTGATGAATCCACAGATATTTGTGACATTGCACAGTTATGCCTTTTTGTGAGAATGGTTTCCGAAGATATGACTTCAAAAGAAGAATTATTAACTATAATTCCATTGAAAGGACAAACAAGAGGACAAGATATCTTCAATTCATTTAAAAACTTTATTGATAAGACAGGATTTCCAATATATAAATTGGTCTCTATTACATCAAATGGAGCTGCAGCAATGGTCGGGAATCGAACTGGTTTTATTGCCTTATGCAATAATGATGAGGAAATTTCCAGTATTGCCAGCTATCATTGCATTATCCATCACAGGTATTGTGTTCAAAAACACTAAAGTCTAATGATATAATGCAAATTGCTTTTAAAATTGTCATTTCAATTCGTTCAAGAAGTCTTCAGAGACGACAATTTCGGGTGCTTTTGGAAGATACTGAATCACAGTATGGAGATCTCTTATTGCACACAGACGTGAGGTGGCTAAGTCGTGGTGCTTCATTTTAAAAGATTTCGTATTCTGTTATCAGAAATAAGAAATTTTCTGCTAATAAAAGGAGAGCACATTACTAAATTGGAAGATGGGAAATTGCTCATGAAAGTAGCTTTTCTCTCCGATATCACTGCAAAACTCAACGACTTAAACCTAAATCTACAAAGAAAGAATAAGTGTTTATCAGACATGATGAGTGCGATTAAAACTCTCAAAGGAACGATAAAAAGGTATGCGTTTCAATTAAGAAACATGAATTGAGAAAATTCAAAAACATGGAGGAAGAGTGCATCCATAATCCAAACCGAGACTTCGAAGATTTCGCTGAACACTTAGATGTTTTCTTTGAAGAATTTGAAAGAAGATTCACTGACTAATTTAGGTTGGAAGAAATACACAATTTTATGATATTTCCATTTAATGAAAATGTCAACATCGATGGAGTATCTGAAAAAAAAGGACATTTTATAGATACCACTTCAGTCACGGTCGTGGAAGAAATTATTAAATTAAGATGCGATATATTTCTTAAATCCAGAACATGTTTAGAAATACTGATTTTTGGAAATTAATTTCTGAGGAAATGTTTCCAAATATTTACAAATTGATTTTGTATTTGAAATCATACTTTGGATCGACGTATCTTTGTGAATCTGCTTTTTCAACCATGAAAGCCATAAAAACTAAACATTGATCGCGTTTAACAGATGAACATATTATTTCGTGTTTACGCATTGCAGTAAACTCGTATCAGCCACAATATGATAAACTTGTCGCAGTTATACAGAGTCAAATTTCATCTAAACAAAGTGAATTGGATGGTCAATTTTTATATACACTACTGGCCATTAAAATTGCTACACCAGGAAGAAATGCAGATAACAAAATGATATTTATTGGACAAATATATTATACTAGAAATAACAAGTGATTAAATTTTCAAAAAATTTGGCTGCATAGATCCTGAGAAATCAGTACCCAGAACAACCACCTCTGGCAGTAATAACAGCAGTTATACGCCTGAGCATTGAGTCAAACAGAGATTGGATTGCATGTACAGGTACAGATGCCCATGCAGCTTCAACACGATGCCACAGTACATCAACCGTAGTGACTGGCGTTTGGTGACGACCCAGTCGCTCGGCAACCATTGACTAGACGTTTTCTATTGGTGAAAGATCTGGAGAACATGCTGACTAGCACAACAGTCAAACATGTTCGGTATCAAGGAAGGTCCGTACAATACCGGCAACATGCGGTCGGGCATTATCCTGCTGAAACGTAGGGTTTCGCAGGGCTCGAATAAAGGGTAGAGTCACGGGTCGTAACACACCAGAAATGTAACGTGCACTGTTCAAAGCACCGTCAATGCGAACAAGAGGTGACCGAGACGTGTATCCAATGGCACCCCATACCATCACGCCAGGTGATGGGCCAGTATAACGATGACGAATGCACACTGCCAGTGTGCGTTCACCACGATGCCGCCAAACACGGATGCGACCATCATGATGCTGTACACAGAACCTGGATTCATCTGAAAAGATGACATCTCTCCATTCGTGCGCCCAGGTTCGTCGTTGATCACACCATTGAAGGCGCTCTTGTCTATGACGCAGCGTCAAGGAAAGCCGCAGCCATGGTCTCCGAGCTGAGAGTCCATGCTGCTGCAAACGTTGTCGAACTGTTTGTGCAGACACTTGTTGTCTTCCCAACGACCCCGTTTCTTGACTCACGGCTCGTAACGTGGTTGCACGATCCATTACAGCCATGCGGATAATATGCCTATCTTCTCGGCTGCTAGTGATAGGTGGCCATTGAGATCCCGCATGGCGTTCCATATTACCGTCCTGAACCCATCGATTCCATATTCTGCACGTCTGTAGCATGTCGCCTTCTTGGTGTAGCAATTTAATGGCCAGTAGTGTATATGGATACTTTGATTATTTTCGTCAGTAAATTTTTATTTGTAAATACTAAGTCTATATATATATATATATATATATATAGAAAAATTAGATAATACATTATTTTTTCTGTTACCGAAAGTAAATATATAAACATATACGTTATTTCTACCATTGGTAGACCGGCTTCGATTTTTTAAATGTGAAGTAGACCACGGATCCCAAAAGTTTGGCAATCCCTGGTATATTTGTATAAATATTTTGTCTTTTAGACAAACTTTTTGTTTACTTAGTTTTTTTTTTTTTTTTTTTTTTTTTTTTTTTTTTTTTTTTTTTTTTTTAAATTTTCATTTTTTAGTAAAAATGTCCATTTTCTTAATATAAAATCTAAATTTCTTTTTATATATTTATATACAATTTATATTTTTTATGGAAAATATAAATTTTCAAAAATTACGCTACTGCAATTAGGCCTTAATTTAAGGCCGTGGTGGCCTTGTTGGTTATGGCGTCGTTCTCGTTACCGGAAGGTAGTGAATTCGAATCCCGGCTTAGTTGAAGAACTGTCGTGTTCACTAATGGTGACTGGGCCACGTAAAATAAGTCGGGTTGCTATGTCCTCCATGTTTTCACTCCAAATTAAAACCTCTGGGGGTGGTTAGAGCCAGGCTTGGGTCTTCTCTGGCTTCAATATCTAAATTAGAAGACTCAGATGGTGCTGCCATCTATGAGCCAAACTCGTACTTCCACCTTCGTAAGGAAGGTGCTCTGTTCAAAAACGGAAGACGCTCTTGATGATTTCATTCGCCCAATCCTTGACGGCTTTGCCAAATGTCATAAGTAAGAACACAACAGCCCTTGATTTTCCGAAAATTTATGTAAGAAAAATACTTTGATTCTACTTCTTTGCAGTATACCTATTTTTTTTAATTAAAATTTACTTTTATTTCTCCGCAGATGCAAAAATTTATGTGTTATAACGTTAAAGTAATAAACTAATAAATTAACAAAATAATATTAGATATACTTTAACTCTGTAAACCATGTTCTATTTACTTGATTTCTTGACTGCGAAAATCAGGGAACAGAGAAAATAAATTTCAGTTTTTACTGCATTGGAATTATCTTACCTATTTCCTTTTTCTTTTTATAGTAGATTTAGAGCACGATTTGCACAAAAAAAGTAAAGAAAGATTTCAAAATGTGTGTTATTTGAAGAGAGCGGAATAATCTATAGAGATTCTATTAGTAAAACTTTTTTAAATAATTATACTTTTTTTATTTTTGTCACATTAAAATAAATGCGCTGTATTGATTTTATTTACATTTTATGAAGTATTAGCATGCAATTCAGAGATTTTTTACGCTGCTATTCATGAAATAAATTATTAGGTTGTAATGGGTTATTTATAAAAGTAATGGGGTTGTAATGGGTTAAAATAAATTGTTAACTTATAATATTAAAATATTTGATAAAAGATCTTATCATACCTATATAATCACACAGCAACGTTTATTTTTTGTTCATTTGTAATACTCATTTCAATTAAACTGTAATTAATAGTTATAAATACCTACCAAAACTTGCTCTTTTCAGAATAGTAGTTATTTGAATCAGTAAGAGAAATTGATTCAATTTTATTTCTAATATATTTGCGTGTGTAGATATGTTTTTAAAAATTTTTCACCAGAAATCAATATAAATGTAAATCAAATTAAAAAAAATTTGAGTATTTTTGTTTTGAAAAAAAAATATTATATTCGTGTCAAAATCTTTTTTGTTGGAATAATTCAATTTTGCATCACTCTTTTAAATCCTATAATAGTTTCTAGATAAATAAGTCCGTCATACATTTATATTTTTGTTTATTAAACTAAAATACAATATATATTTAAAACTGAAGAACATAAAAAGGTAAATTTGCTGTCAAAGTAATGAAAAATGGTGCAGTAATATTAATGAATTCATCTATTGCATTTGGATGCATTGAATAAGTTAATTAAAATTACATTTATGTTGTTAAAATATATTGAGTATCTAATTGTGTTTATATAGATATTTATATTATTTTGAGTACTTAACGTGTCTTAGTGAATTACATTGAATATCTTAGTGAAAATCATAGCAAAAATACTAACTGTTTTATATATCAATTTTATTCAAATTTCTGAAAAGTAAATGATGTATAAGAAAATATAAATATATCTTCTCAAAAATAATTTTTTTCTTAAGTACCAAATTATAAGTAATTTTTTTGTACCAATTTTTAGCAAAATATACTTTAGTTTAGCTACAGCAAATGAGCTTTTATGTTTTTTTTATATAATTATGTTTTTTAAATTTCAAAAAAATTTAGTAAAGGCTAAAAAAAATATATTATATCTTGATTTTAAATTTTATAATTTTTATTGATTTCAAATTTGACCCTACCAAATTTGAAATTCAGTTACGTATAAAATATTCTAATAATAAGTTGTAAAATAGAAATGAAATAATTTAATAATGGATTTTATGAAAAAAGTCAACTATTAAGAATATTATCAGACCTCAAACAATAAGCAATATTCTCTTTTACACAAATAGGTTTATATTTACAATAATTAATTTTTACATTTGTAGACAAGTTAGTTAACAATGTTATTTACTTAAAGTTTCTAAAATTATAAAAACATGTTAAACTGAATTTTGAATTTCATAAAGTTAATTTTAACATGAAATCCAATTATATATTCGTAAAACTGTCATTTATAAAAAATATCACTTAACATCTATTAATAAATATTTCATATATAGCAAATTAAATAAGCATTGTAATATAATATAATTTTTTTCAAGTATGAAAACAAGATATTAAATTTAATTATTTTCCCTCATTTAACATAAGCTCCATCGATGAATTACTTAGACATTGTTAACAAAAAATAATTTCATTAAAAAAAATAAATGAGTTAAAAATTTAGTACTTCTTTTTAGGCAAATTTAATTTATATATAAATTTAATTCTAATTATTTACCAACATTTTCATAAGAGATGGCTGAGTTATTTTTCTACACTTTAATGTCATGCAGTTAATATCAAGTACAAAATATATCACAGCATTTGCATTTCATATTACGAAATTATCAGTAATTATTTCCTAAAATGGTAGCATAGTGGCTCACAGTTAATGAATTTACTATTCCAAATTTGCGATTTTAAAATCAGCAAATGCGCATTCATATGCGTAATTAAAAATTTCTTTTGTGTTTCAATAAATTTATTCATTTTGAACCATTTCTTATGGTTGTAATTTGCATTTTAATTTGTTAATTATAACTTTATAGTTAATTTGTAAATTGTAACTGTAAGTCAACTAGTTAATAATTGACATGAATTTGAATCTTACTCAAAATACTCAATAATAGAGTAGTTCAGAAACATCTTTATTTTAAATACTTATAAATAAATTATTAAAATAGATGAAATAATGCATTACTGTTTAGAAAATGAATGAAATAAAGAAATTGCTGAAAAATCTATTGATATAGTGCTGCCATCTGTGAAGAGTATGAAGAACGATTACCTCTTAATAAGTTTCAGAAATCTCATTATTTTTATGTTTCTCACTTCATGCGTAGTTTGAGTTTTCTATCTCTCTCTTTATATATATATATATATATATATATATAAATTTATTTTTTTATTTATTTTTTTATTTGTAGTGATTACATAATTGAACTATTTTTTAAAAATAATCCTCTGATTTTGAATAAATGGTATTTTTAATAACGTATGATAATAAAGATGTCAAAAAAATAAATAATGTGATTTTTGTACACAGAAAAACGAGAAAACTAAATTCATTTTTATATAATTTTTAGAATTTATTAATCAGTGATTCTTATAGTTAAGTGAAATAGCCTATTTGGATATGCATCTAAATTAAAAAAAAAAATATTAAAGAATCTAAAACAGTAATCTTTTTTGCTTTGTTTGAAAACCTTTTTATAAAAATTATAATAAACACCTCGTTGAATTAGGTGTGAACGTAAACATTTATTACTATTTATCCATTTACAACATAATGCATTATTTTCAATGTATATTCTGAATGAAAATTATTTTACATACAAATTGTTTCTGTAAAAACAAATTTTTGGAATAAAAAATGTTTGCACTTCATTTCTTTTTTAAATTGCACTGAAAAGAAATATAATTTCACAATTAAACTTAATTTAAAATTTAGATTTTCTGATTCTAATCTAATTAAATTAAATTAATTCAACTCATATATATCATATTATTACTAAATAAAATATTATTACTAAATAACATATTATCATTGAATTACTAAATAATTGAAATAAAATTACTAAATAAAATATTTTCTTATTTTTTTAACATTACTATTTGCTATATATTTTTTTAATTTGTATATCCACTTAATCAATAAGTGGTGATTAAGATGAAATACTTGTCTCAAAATAATCCTTTGTATAAAATAGGAAAAAAGTTTATTAAAGTCTAGAAACATGTACGTTACCTTAAAATTATTTTTTTTAATTATAGAAACTCGTTTTTTTTCCCTACAATTAAAAAGTACTTGTTGTGCAGTTTTAAATTTTTAAATCAAATATTATGCATTGAATGTAAAATTTTATACAAAATATTATTTAAAAGCAATTAAAAACATTAATTTATCGAGATAAGTAAATACTAAATAAAAAATATTTTCCCAATTAAAATGCAATTAATTTTTGATCGCATATCGGGTCATTCAAATAAATAACTTCGAGAATGTTAAAGGAAACAATAAAAAAAAAATGCCTGAAATTAAGCTTAAGGAAAAAAATTTTTTTCGCATATGTAGGTACTATATTCCAAGTTTAAAAAGAAATTTTTGTACATATGGTGCTGCCATCTTTTGAGTTTCATACACACTAAAAGCTATAACAAGTTGAATAGACTATGTAATAAATTTTAAAACTTTTTTAAAATACAATTTATTGAAAAATATGCTGAACATAATCATTTTTTAAAAAAATATGCTCTTTTATACTTAATATATTTTTTTAACAACTGGGGTTTTATGGCAAACTAACTTCTTAAAAAACTATTTTCTTACATCAGGAACTTCTTTATCAATAATAAAACAAAAATAGAAAAAAAAAGATAAAAGTAGCTGATATCATAGTTTTATTTAACATTGAATTGACCTTTTTTTCTATTTTTTAAATTGTTTATTTATTTGAAAAAGATTAACTTTCTATTTATAAATTGGAAATCAAGGTAGATATTCTTATCCTTTTAATCACTCTTAAAAATATGATACATTGTATCAAATCTTCAGACAAAACATATAATCCAATATGTAACATTGATAAATTTAATCATGATATTTTTTAAATTTCAATCACTCAATAAGAATTTGATTAAATTTTTACGTATTTTTTATTGGTTTTATTTTATTAATTAACACTTAAAAATTTATTTAGTAATTCCAAAAATCTTGAAACAAAAATCAAGTGATTAGATTATAAAACAGTTTATCAGTGGTGTGATTACTATTTTCGGTGAAAATGCGCTTTAGGTCCCCTCCTTGGCGCGATTTCAAAAACACCGATGCCATGGCGAAAATTCTACCGCTATTTCAAATTGAAATTTAATTAGCAACCAATGAAAAGGCTAAAACAAACGAATAATTATTGAGCATGCGCGAGAAAACGCTTCAAATTCGTGAGTTGGCGAAGTAGGGGACCTAAAGCGCAGATTAACCCTATTTTCTTAAGTTTAAAGTACATTTCTCTTAAATTAGGCGTAAATTTTTACTGAGGATATCTAATATTTATATAATCAATAGTAATGCTTGCAAGCTGAATGTGTTCTGGAATATAATTAAAAGCAAGTAATTAATTACTATTGATATTTCTATGATTGGAAAATTGCAAGATTTTATGAAGAATGATACTCTTAAGAAATATACATTTGAATTTTTTTCATTAAATATTATGCACGCCTCTTCATTTGCTTTAAATTCTGGTTTTCTAACAAATATAAATGTAACCATTCCAACTAAACATTTTCAAGGCAATTAAATATTTCAAGTATATTAACCAGTATGATTTTAAACTCCATTCATGGTTAAAGTAAGATTAAATTGGCTTATGATTTATAACTTAAAGATTATCCCAAACAGTTTTTTACTCAAAACTGAAGACCAAGATAGAATAAATTTCTATGGAATTTTTTTACTGTTTGATTTCACACAATATAATTTAAAATGAAGGATTCAATAAAGATTTCGGAGGCATATTACTTATTCCTCCGGGTGAAATTTTTATTTACCAATCAAAAACTTTTGCTTGCTGACATGGGAAAAATTTCATTCATTTTAATTTCACTCTGATAAAGAGAAACACAACTTGGTGAAATATCTAAAGTTAGTCAAATATAATGAAAGAAATTCAAATGTATTTTTGTAGAATAATTATTAAAAACAAATAACAATAAAATTTTTAAAAGTTTAAAAATTATCGAAACTTTTCAGGGTGTCCGAAAGGTAGTTACTGGCAACATTCTTTATTTCTATGGAATAACTGATATTTATTTAGTAACAATATTGAAGCAAATGGTCACCAAGCGCATAGTTCACATCAAGATTACAATCATTTTGATAGTTTTATAGAGTAATCATTTTTATCTTAACTGTGATACATAAAAAGTAAATAGTATAATATTTATAATTAAAAATTTTGATGGGTAGGATAGTAGATTGTCAGATTTTAGGTATGGCATCAATCCAAAGAGAAATAAATATTATACAAGCTAAATCACTGATAATCTTCAGAGCTAGTCAAATGTCTGCCATTTTGACTCACTTTATAAATAAGCATAAGTTTTATTAAGTAGATATTCCGCTATTTTTGAAATTATAGCTGAAACGATCTTTCTTGGTCATTGAAAAATGAGGAAGATTACACTTGAGTGTAAGCTGCATCCGTTAAATGCGGCTCGATATAATTTTTCGTTGAAAATTGTATTTGTTTTATTAATGCTCATGGAAAGAAATAACGATAAAAGTATCGAAATAAAAATAAAGGTTATATTGAAATATATATTCGAAAATTAACAATTGCGAGGCAGATTTGTACAAAATTAAACATTTTTATTTTCATTTTATTAATAATCTATTTTGATATAATTTCTTGAAAGATTTTTGAAAACTTTAATTCCTTCCTTCAATATTTTTCATATGACCGTATGGAGATATAATAAGGGTCGTCAATAAATATCGAATTTAAATGACTTTTAAGCAGTATAAATAATATTTGCTAATTTTTTATGGACAATAATAATTTCAAATACAGTTACTTAATCAACTTTCGACCAAATCAGCAAATATCCTTGTTAATTTGCTTTTAGAATTTATGAAAAAGAAAATCTAATTCATCAATCTAAATAGTTCGAATAAATCTAAAATCGAATGAGTGCCTTCAAATCACGGCTCGGGAAAGTAAATAAAATCATATATTACAGCAAAAACAATTTTAATAAACACAAAAGGTACACGTACTATTAACAATTTACATAAATTCTAAACAAACAATTATATTCGAAAAATCTAAAGGAACTTATAGTTCCATCGAAAGAGTGGGAGAACTTCTCTATATCAAATCAAAATCAAAAAGTCTTCAGCTACATCTTTTTTCGGACTCAAGTATGAAAGCATATGGATCAGTTGCGTACTTGCGAGCAACAACATTCGATCAACAAATCAAAACAATTTTCGTTGCTTCTAAAAACAGTAGCTCCATTGAAAACCTTGACCTTGCCAAGATTGTAACTTAGAGGACCTTGTTGTCAACTAAGCAGTAACATTTAAGGCTCCGAACTTAAATATACTTTCTTATTATTGGACAGATTCAAAAATTGCCTACTTTTGGATTAAAGGAGCCCCTGAAAAGTTTAAACCTTTCATTAATAATCGAGTTGAAGAGATTCGCAAGCTATCGTCACCATCGAGTAGGTATCACTTTCCCGGAGCAACGAATCCGGCTGATATCGTTTCTAAAGGGGCAAAAATTCCTAAACTGCTGAATGATCCTTCTTGGCTACTGGAACCAGAATGGCTATAGCAACCTGAAGAGTACTGGCCCCGAATTGACGACATTAAGGTGAAAGAAACAGATTATCTCGAATACAAGAAGAAAGCTAATCAGGTCCTCCAATACGAATGCCTAGTTGAAGAACTGACAATCCAATATATATCAGCAAATATAGTTGTTTTGAGAAACTTGTACGAATTGCTGCTTGGGTCAACAGATTTGTCATGAAACTAAAGAAACAGAAAAGTGTTCAAGGCCCATTAACAACAGAAGAATTGATAGTTGCTGAAAACTACATTATCAGAACAGAAGAAGAGAAGTGGTTCAGAGAAGAATGCAAATCACTGAGAGAAGGGAACCCAGTTAGCAAAAGTTGCCTATTAATTAATTACGTACCTTATATGGACGACAACAAATTATTACGGCTTGGGGGAAGAATAGAATTTTGTGATTTGTCCATTGATTAAAAACATCCGATCATTTTGGCTATAAGTTATTTTAGATTTCTTGAATATAATTGATTGTTTAGAATTTATGTAAATTGCTTATTGTGTTTGCACCTTTTGTATTTATTAAAATTGTTTTTGTTATAATATATGATCTTATTTATTTTCCCGAGCCGTGTTTTGAAGGGACTCTCTCGATTTTAGATTTATTCAAATTATTTAGAATTAATCAATTAGAATTTTCTTTTAGAATTCAATTAGAACAATCAATTAGAATTTTCTTTTTCATTTATAACGCTTGAAGAGAGAACATCTTAACAATAATGTCTGTTTTTCACCGATGTCACGATAGATTTAATCTTAATGTAAATAGTATTTAAGCAACCATATAAAATTTGCTTGCCAACTGATAAAACAGAATGTAATAAATATTTCTAAAAAACAGTGAGTCATTTTTGAAAATATAAATAAGGATTGGTAAAACAAATAGCTATTGCTGAATTTTTTGCTTTGTATCACTAGGAATCTGGCATTTATGCGCCAACACTTCCCAGAATTCCAGAGCAGGAATATCTGAATGTTATGCTACGTAAGGGCTCCGTTGACTCAATGATGTTTGATTGATTCGAGAGTTGCTTCCCATTGTACTCCAATCAAGAGCACACAGTTCTTCCTTATTAAGTAGCTGCAGTGCTCCAGAATTGCTTCATAGAATCTGAATATTTGATGACCTGAAATATTTTCCAAAAACAAATTCATTCCGGGTATTTTTATGACTATTTCCCCATTTGAAATGCATACCAATAAAATTCATAGCTACTCTAACTACCTTTGTCCAACCGATTGAACGAAAATTTCAAATTCAAAAAGATCTATCAAATTAAAAATTAATGTTCGTCAATTTTAAGCTATGATAACAAAGAGAAATTTTCAAACTGTGATGCAAAAAACATTAGATCGACTTCTATCTACCTAAACTTGAAAATTTGCCTCTAAATTTGTCTAAAAAAAATTTCAATTTCATCTATCTTTCAATGTTTAAATTGAATTACAGGAAAATTTATTATAGAAGCTAAATGATGAAATATATGTTAATAAATCTTTTTTACTGAATAGGTATTAATTATTATCAATCTCTAAATGTGAGAATTGAAAATAAAATTGTTAAAGTCATCAATTGATCTGTAAATAGTGATTAAAACTAAACAAAAATATATCTTTATTATTGTATTGTCTTTAAAGTAGAAACTTTAAAATATTTTATTTTTAATTCATTTTAAGTAAATTTATATGCATTTTTATATACGTATGTGTGTATATATATATATGCTTATTTTTTTACTTTTAATGATTCTTGAAACAATTGAAATATATTGTTGCTGTTACTTATGACACTTGGAGAAATCAAGTCCGCTCGTCAGGGAATGGATGGATGAAGTCAGAAAGTACGTATTCCGTTTTAGAACAAAGCACCTCCTTACGAGGGTGAAAGTACGACTTTGGCTCATAGATGGCAGCACCATCTGGGTCTTTCAATTTAGAGATTGAAGCCAGGAAAGACCCATAGAATGGCTTCAATCACCGCCAGAGGTATTAATTTGGAATAAGAACATGGAGGACATTGCAACCACGACATATTTTACGTGCCCCAGTCACCATTAATGAACACGACGGATCTTCGGAGGAGCCTGGTTTCAAACTCACTACCTTCCAGTAAGGAGAACGACACCCTAACAAACCAGGTACAACGGCCTATTGAAATATGTTTAAGTTAATAATATTGATGAATAAATTCAAAGAATTGTATGTCTTTTGTCAGCTAACTTCAAAGAGTGTCCTTTTGATCACATGACTAAGTTTGATACGTTAGTCACTGAACTAATATTTTCGCCTCATGAGTGGTAATTAGACAACAGCAATAACAACGAAGATGGGTATCTTTAAGTGCAAGCATGTTTGCAACTTACGGTGTCTGTTGGAGTTACCAGTGCTTGACACATTTCTTTTGTCATCAATTTTTTTCTTGCCAGCAATCAAGTTCTATTACCTCAGGTGAATTTAGGAGCCTTGTACCCACGTCTTGTGGGTGGATATGAAATATGGACTTATAAAACATGGAGGACATAAATAAAATTACGGAATTTATACATAGAATTTCATATATTTTTTATAATATGAAAATTCCCATGGAGACGATTTTTTTCATAGGAATGTCTGTATATTGTTGTCGATTTCCTCTAAGGTAGAAAGGCTTTTTTATGATCTGATTGGACCATTTCACCAGAAGATAAATTAAGCCCATTATCTTGGTCACCAAGATTACCTCATAATTTTTTTCCTTGCATGGGGGACATCATGTGCAGGATTTCCGGCGGGATGCCGGATTTAGACCGAAGGCGTCGTGTGATGATCTTATGAATGTCCATAGACAAAGGGCATGAAATTTTTTAAGTCTATATAGGCATTAATGTTGTCAATTTATCTTTATACTTTTATGAATTATTCAACATCAAAATGTGTCCAAAATTTTACAGATTTAAAATTATACCTTATCTTTACTCTCTCGATTTGTAAACCTAAATAGCTCCAACATGTGTGTATTATTATTTTTTTTTATTATTATTTTTTTTTACACATTTTGAATATATGTAAATTGGTAGATTGAAATTTGCATATTTTACCTCATAGAAAATATTTTTTATGTAGATTAATAAAAGCTGTCAGAAAAACCAATTTCAGATGTTGTCACAATATTTTTTCTATAAAATTCGATTGAATAACTGTTAATTTCTATTTATTACATAATATAAAAAGTAAAGTGTAATAAAATTTTGAAGACTGAGAAAAATTCAGTGGGTTAAAATTTAGACCATAATATTTTATAGATTTTTTCTAGCGAAATAATCAATGAAGACAATAAAAAAGGTAATATTCTGAAAATGGAAATTAATTATAAATAGCAATTTTTACAAATAAAAAACAGTTATTCGAAATAAGGAAAATATTCATCTATGAAAATTCACATTATGAAATATACATTTATTCTATGAATAAATGTACTTAGATCTTCATTATTTTATGATTTGATGAAAATTTAATTTTTTGAAGCATATTTACAGAGTTTAACTACATTAATAGTTTACGTTTCATCTCAAGTTCTCAATTGGCTGTTATAGCACAACATTCGATTATGCATCAAACAATCATTTTAAGGAAAAGCCAGTTAAAATAGCAATAATCAATTGAAACAAAGAACTGTTGCAAATATTTAAAAAATCTTTATTCGCTCATTTATCAAGTACCATTTTCTAGGTACTTTTATCAAGTACCTAGAAAATGGTACTTAATAAAAGACACCATTTTCCGTTTTATACTAAACCCTTTTTTTTAACAGTTAGTACATAATTAAAATTAACAAAAGCTCCAATAATGATTCTAGTGAACGATTTTCCTTTATCGATATATGTTCAAGATATACGTTCTTAGGAGTATTTTAAATTACTTTCGAATTTCATAAATATTTAAAAAAGAATATTTTAATTTTGAATCATTCTTCTTAAAGTTAACACTGATTTTATTGTAGTTGAAATCCTTAATTACTTCTATTGGTAGTCCCTTTCTTAATTAAATTAAATTATGAATTATCTTAATATATATATCTGGATTGAGTAATTGTATTAATTCAGAGGGTCTTGCAGAATAATGCTCTTTTTTTGTTATTTTTTCTTATTATTATTTATAGTTTAACCGTTATATAGTAGAAAATATGGATTAGATTTACTGTTGATTAGCTTTACCCTTGTCGCAAATTTTCCGCATTTGGTGATAAATAATATTTTCTGCCAACCCATTTTTTTCTCACACTCAATATTTTTCAATATTTTTTTTTCAAGGTCTCTCTTGTGCAAAATGGCAAGATTTTTGGCAAAATTTTGAAAAAGTCGCCAAGGGTGACCGTACAGTAAATGTTTACCGAAAATATTTGGAGGCTGAATTTGCTGATTGTAGCCTTTACATTTAAATAATGATATTAACTACAAAAGAAATGATTTAACATTATGTTTTATTAATTTATAATTAATAAATAATATACAAGGTTTTCCATCGAAATAATGCATGTATTTCGAATGCACTATACATGCTATATATTCAACTAATTCCATTGAAAGTAATAAATGAAAACACGAATTTGAATAGTACATTCGTATATGTTGATGCATTGAAAACTTCAAAAAGATTTCTGAATATTTTCATACTCGCTTACTGTGTTCGAATAGAGCAAAATCGTGGCGTTGCTTAGCAACACATAGATCAATTTATAAATCTACGGAGAAAATATATTTCATATATGACGAGTGCCTGCAGAGAAACACAAACATGAAAAATTCTCGCCTTCCTTTTACGTCGGTCTCAATCTTGAAAGCTCTTCAAATGTTCGATTTCAATTATTCTGCATCAACATCGTATGCACACGTTACTTTCAATATGGGATTCAGAATAGGCATTGGACAATTTTGCCAAAATTTATTAAGGAATTTTATTAACAGTAAAATTTTTAGCCAAATATGAAAGAAAGCCAAAAATGAAAGGACAGCTTTTATAATTTTAGTGTTTTAATTTTATTATAGCTGATTTTATAATTTCCGATTCTAATTCCCTTCTATGAAGAATTTGAAAAATTCTCAGCAAACCCAATCTAATTTCTTTTCAGTGATAGAAAAATGTTATTTTTTTTTCAAAATTTTAAGGTATCATTCAGAACACAAAAGCCCAAAATTCATTCTTTATATTATGTATATATTTAAATCGTTTTTGATATATATATATATATATATATATATATATATATATTTTTTTTTGAGTGCCAGGTTGGCACAATATAGGGTGTGCTGCTCCACTTTTCCAACTGAACCATAATTTGGTGTGGAGTCCGATTTCCTTAGTACACACATGCCATAGGTACCCGTTTATAAGGTAGGTAACTATTCACATAAGGAAAGGACAAAAACAGGAGAAAGAGAAAGTACATCCATGCTCGAACCGGGATTCGAACCCAGGACCTCCTTATTCGCAATCAGGCACGCTGACCACTATTCAGAGAGGGTGGCTGTATCATATAAAATGTGTTGTTTCACCAGCATACTTCCCAGTACCTATCCCTAAGTTTTGTGAAGAAAAAAAAAGACAGAGACTAGCAATAATATAATAAACATTGAAAATTTAAGATTATGACATCAAAATAATTTATTTTCATCTATGTTGGTATTTTGAAACGATTTTACATTTTATAAAAATGTAATATCTATAAAAAATAAATGCTAAGCAAATTTCAAATTTTCAGTATTTTTTTTTATTAGATTAAAAGAGATAATGTAAAAAAAATTATTTAAAGAGTTATTTTGCGTCAGCATTTTCTCTTTTACTTGAAGCCAACAACAACGCATTTTACAAACACTTATCTGTACTTACTTCTAGAGAGACATATATAATTATGAAAGGAAGGTACAAAGTGCAGTGAAGAAATATTAATTATTCTTCACTGTACAGCAATGAGTGTATTTTACATAAAGCATACAGAAATAAAAGAATATCACATTAAACAAAATTAGTAGTAGCATACGCAATTTTTAATTCTACAAAAGATTGTTTATATAATCAAAGATAAGTTTTATTGTAGTGGTAAATTTTTATGTCGACGTTAAAATTCCTTAATAAAATTTCAATATTAAAATTCCTAAAACTGGAGAATAAATTTACTATGAATAAATTTATCATTTAGAAAAACATTGACTGGTTTGAATGTAAATGTGTTCTTAAATAATTGTACAGTAATAAATCATTGTTTTGCACGATGAAATCATGTAATTATAATATTCGAACTCCTTTAGGGTGTTGTGTTAAAATTTGATTAAAAAAAAGTGTATTTTCATTCAATTTTTAGTTTTTATTTGTAACCGTGCCTTTTCTTTCTCATAAGGTATTCATGGATTATTTTTTTCTTTCTAAATACATTTAACAGTAATCTTTATTATCATAATTTGAAATTTTTCTAAACTGTAGAAAAGACACCATATACATGCATTTAAACATTTTAATCCACTTATAGTAATCAACGCAATAAATGTAATAAATTTCATGCAATTATCGTCGTATCCGTGTATTGAACAGTTTAGTTTAATAATGTGGCGGCATGCTCGAAGAATTAATTTCTCATAACGCATTATAACAATTCTTTTTCTTTTAAGAATATTTTAAGATAAGCAAATTTGGAAATCAAAATGGTTAAAGAATTTTAATCAATCAAATTAAAATTGAGAAATTTTTGCATTAGTGTTACTTTTTCACCATTAAAACACCATTAAATTTGTGAATTCAACTTCTTAAATTCGATTGTTTGAAAAATAAATTCATTATGAGAAAAAGTAATCGATACAAAAAAACTGCTAATTGTAATTTGAAATAGTATGTTAAATTATTTAAAAAATATAAGAAATATTTAACAATTTCTTGCTTCTATTAGAGTGTTTCTTGATGTGTCAGTGGAAACTCAAAATTAACTCTGATTCTATTATTTAAAGAAACAAACTTTTTATTTCATCTATTATATTATATTTTATCAATATATATATATCAGAAGTTAGTTAGCAAAATTTCTGAGAATAATACAATTTTTTGTAACTATGAATGACTAATATAATATTCTTCCGGTTTTGGAAGACATAAAATTACTTATTATCCTGCTTTCTTAGTTTTACAGAAGGATAAGTTATGCAAATAATAGTTTATTCAAATAATCAACAGAAAATTGGCTCTCTATTTCAACATCAATAATATTTATGCAAAAAAAAACCATTTATTTACTAGTAGAAGTTTATGCAGTATATTTCTATAGTATTAATTATTTTAATCAGATTTTACATATAAAGGAAAATTACATTTTCAAGTCTAATTTTAAATACTTTCCTAGCTCACTAAAAATCATATATTTTTAATAGCTTTACTTAAAGCAAGAAATTTCCATCACCATTAACAATTTTTGAAATTTTAATGATATTAAAATAAGTAATAACTCTTTGCTACGAGTGAATACGTGTGTACCAAAAAGGATTTTTTAAAAATTTATTATACTAAAAATTGGAATTTAGTCTTTTCTCAAGAAGATTCTCTCGAAAATTCCAGAAAAAATGCTTACATATTTTGTATTATGATTCTGATCCAATAAATTGTAATGGAAAGCATTAAGTCCTTGATTCAGTCATAACCAATGTTATATAACAACCTAACCTAAAATAAATACACATTTTTGCTGTTCCAAATACTAAATGATCCTCTTCCGTAATCTCAAGAGCTGTTTTCGATTCCTACATTTTGAGCTACAATTTAAGAGTTTATAGCCATCGCGCGCTGTTTTATGGGGATCGCATCATCAATGTCAACCAATCACGAGGCCTAAATCGTCCTTAAAGGAAAAGAATTACGGAAAATATTTTATTTCTAGAAGATACAATTCCCTTTAGAAACTGTTATACTTTGCAAGAGGTTTTGTATCGAAATATTTATTAATTAGAAGCGATTGTATGAAGAAAGTGAAGAAATGACAACTTGTTTGTGGTAAAATAAAAATTTTTTAAGAATTCACATTAAAATTAATAAATAATATTTATATAATCTAATATATATAGAGGAAAAAAGAGATTAATATACTGTTTGCCACGCATTAAAACAGCACTTGCAAAGAGAAAGCACATACAAGATATTGAAAAGATGAAACTTGCAGGGGATTTAGAATACATAACGTAAATGCAGCTTGCGAACAAAGTCGACTGTATTCAGGTGGTCATTTCATAACAAAGATCATGAATTAATTTGTCGTGTCTTATTAATTATGGCAGTTACTAATTAATGACATTTCTTTTTGATATAGGATATGTCAGAACGCGTAAGTGGACAAAGCCAATTTTAAGAGTTTTAATTTCACCGCTGAATTGCCCTCCAGGAAGATATTTCATAAATCATTGCCGATGCATGTGCATGCATCGGGCTGGGGCTGGTATTGAATCCATGAACATTTGATCGAAGTAGCGATGTTCTCTCATAAGACAATCCCTTAAAATTTTGATTGTGAGTGGTGGAATGCCTGCAGAACAAGAGCAATATCATTTCTGTATCGTAGGGCTCACCGTGGCTTAAAAAGTCTTTAATTTAATCCCATATCCTGATGAACAATCTTGCACTTCTGATTTCTTCATGCATGTCTGTTAGGTGGGTGCTTGGGATTTTTCCGTATTTCCCTCCTAGTAACAAGTGAATCCTTCCAGATGGCAAATTGTGCAGTGGACATTAAACTACTTTACGTTAATATTTAATTGTTAGGCTATCCACTTATATATATATATATATATATATATATATATATATATATATATATATATATATATATATATATATATATATATATATATATATATATATATATATATATATATAATTGTGACACTACCAAGACCTACAGTGTTCATATCTGTCTTCCTGACCCTAGAATGCGAATCCTTCGTTCCACTTAGCCTAATCCGAAACCGCATCAAAAAAGCTTTGTAATTCAAGTCTACCCTACCTAGCCCGAGGATCGAACTTCGTAGTTGTGCCTTGGAAACGCTATCACTAAGCTTGTGTGTGTGTGTGTGTGTATATATATATATATATATATATATATATATATATATATATATATATCAAATAACATGTCAGTCTATCAGCTCAGGTCCTACCGCATTGTTGTAAGTAAATATAGTAAGGCAACCTATATATATTGGAAACGCATGGGTTGGTTTCTTAAAGCATATACGGGACATTTTTTACATCATAGATAGGCATTTTTAAGAATAAGCTCATAAAATCAATTTATAAATAGGCTATTCAATGATATTCCACATATTTTTATTTATTTCGCTTTCTTCATGAATTAATTTTTTGAAATTTTCTGCTACTATATCTGAAAAAAAAAATGTCTGTAAACCAATTTTAACTTTATTAAATAAGACCAAAACTGATAACTTCATTTTGAAAGAAAATCGTTACATTTAAAACGAAATGATGTTTTCAGACGATCGGTTAATTTCTTGAGATGGGAGGGTGCAGGATGACATTGGAGCCAGTACTCCACTGCTTCGAAGATGAAGGAAAGCTATTAAAAATAAGAATCGGTGTCATCAACGGTCTTTTTCTGCTGACCGATTATCGCGGGCGAGTCAATGCCTCCTGTAACGGCCACACACAAGGCTTCCTTCCAACGTAGGAGGAAAGCACTTTCTATTTAATTAAAGCTGAGTCAACAGCGCTTAAAAGAGTCGGCGTGCTTTTTGAAAAGTGAGGAGACGTTAGACCAAATACAAACAACAGCTGGACAGTTTCTTTTCCAGAGTGGAAGGGTGGAGAAATTATTGTTGCCATTTTTCCCGCCAAAATTACACTTGTCATTTCAGCAGGAAGAAAAATACGATGTGAGCAAGATTTGATTTCTTTTTCTCTCTCTCTTTTGAAACATTGGTCTGTTTCTATGACGTTCAAACTGGAAAAATCTGAAACTGCGCACATTCTTTCATTCGAACATTTTTCTCCCCTTATTTGTTCTAGTGACTATATAGTAAACTGTTAATAATGCACTAATAATCTATTCCAAAACCGTACAAATTCATTTATTTTTTCATAAAAAATATTTTCCTTTGTGTTATCGAGATTTTTTAGAGCTTAGTTTATAAAAAAAAATATGCGAAAAAAGAATCTTGTTACGAGATTTCAATTTAAAAGAAAAACATTTAAAGTTATTCATTAGCAATGGTAAATTTAAAACTATTAAAAAATTTGGACAACAGGATGAAAAACGAAAAAATATATATATATATATATTTCTTATTTTTTTTATCTGGTTGCCAATTTTTTTTTATAATTTTAAATTTGCAATCATTTGATAATAAGATTTATTCTTTTAAAATAAAGAAAAAAAAAATATTTTTATTTAAACTTGAAGACAATAAAATATTTTTATGATGTAAAAATTAATGAATTTTATTGTTATTCTTTGTATAGGAAATAAATTATAATAAAATTTAAAGTAAAAAAATATATTATAATATTTTCAAGAATCTTTTCTTTCTAATTTAAAGATATTTTATATTAATACCTACTACTATCTCTATTCATTTATAACCTCAAATAGTAAATAATCTTAATGACTCATTTAATTTCTAAGGGTAATTTAATCGAAAAATGTTAACATTTGAGTACTTATTTATCTAAATTATTTAAGCTTAACTAAACTGAGTAAAGAAAGTCATAAAAAAATAACGCACACACAATTTCGAAGATATTTCCACATTATCTTTCTTTACTTTATAATTGTTTAAGAAAATATTGCTAAGCAATTAATTATTGATCACTCTTTTGAAAACAAATATCATTTTATTTCTTTTTGATTTTACTCTGCGGTTGTTACAATTCCATCATCAAAATTTTTCAAAAAAATATTTTCAATCTAAAACAGAAAATGATGATAATTAGTTCAGAAAATATAATAAGATGTGTAAGAGCGCATTTTTTTCATGATCTTTTAAGTATTTTACTGTTTAATAACTAAGATTAACTATTATATTAGGTATAAAACCTAAAAAATAAATATACAGCACCATTTTCGCAACAAGTATATTTTCATTGTTAGAATCTGAATTATAATAGTTTATAATATAAAACTTAATTACTTTATATTTAATAATTTAAATAACTTAATTACTTTAAATTATTAAATATAAAGTAATTAAGTTTCACTATTATAAGTGATTTTTTTTTCACCAAAGAATATTTTAGTTTCATTATTTTTACAAAAAAAATATATTACATATAAATGACTTATTAATATTTTAACGGAAATATTTTATGTATTTATTTATAAATTGTTATGTGGTTGAGGGGAGAAGTTAACATTTCCATTCAATATCATTTTGAATAATGAAGTTTTTTTCTACATACAAACTATTTAATTTTATAAATTAAACACAATCCATTCTATTGGAGACTATAATGCATTTTCGTCTAAAGACATTTTCCAATTGAATAAAAACCACTCACATATACACAAGTAATACATTATATACAATACGTTTAATGAAGATGATGTCCACTTAAATGATTAAAACAAAACATTTTTTAGATTACTAATGCAAACACGGAAAAATATTTCCACCTAAAATCAAGAAGAAAGTTTTCTTAAAAGGCTTAGGTGTTGCTTAAGTACAAGGCTTAGGTTTTTGACTTCGGTTTTCACTTCACGTTATAAAAAAAATGTTACATTTCATTGTCCCAATAATTTTAGAATGGTGAAACTGCATCAAAAGGTTTCCTACAATCTTCTAAAACAGTCCCTGCTTTCTACAAAAAATAAATCCATCTATACAATACATGTTACTGAAATGTTAAATTCACTTCTTTCGTAACACAATCAATCCCAATTGATAGAAAGAGAAATAGTAAGAAACAGTTCTTAATTCAACGTCTTTTTAGTCTTGAAAAGTAAATTATAGACCTAAAAGTGAGATTATCAAATTGATTTTTTAAAATTTTGATCTTAAAGATAAACACTACAAAAAACAACTCAGAATCGATTTCAAAATATGTTTTAAAGGGAAAATGGTAACAGCAATTGATGGTTTTATTGAATACCTTATGAAAAAACACAAACAGGAGAAAGGTTGAATAACAGATAAAATAAATATTCAAAAAATCTGGGATACAGATGAATATATACTGTTATTATTAAAGGAAAATAAATAGAGATACCGAGCTAAATTCCAGTTGTGACGCATAGAAAAGCAATCCAAAGAAAATAAACACAAATACCAACGGTCAGAATGAAATGCATATAAACACGTAGGCCAATGTAGTATGACATTCGCCAATGTCATCCAAAAAGAGAAAAAAGTTTATTTTTTCCTTCATTATATATTTCAAAGAATTATCATAGACAAAAAAATTATAGGATTACATTAATTTTTACAATCAATTAATTCAATATGGATGTATACACCCTAATATGCTAAAAGAATTCTACAATCACAAAACTAGTTTGACATCTTTTTTTTTTTTTTTTTTTGTTTGTTTGTTTATTTGTTTCCCCATTGTGGCTTACAATATGAAGATTGAAATAATCTCTAATATTGAAATATAATCCAATGTATTTTATACATAAAATATCATTTCATTAAATTCCATATTTACAATTAAAACATTCGAACGTTCAATATGCTGTTATGATCTTAAAATTGATTCCTAACCAAATTAAAAATGGATAAATTTTTCTAGAATTTTTGATATAATATTTTTTATAGAATAAATCTTGAAAGCAAATTAAGAGAAAATTTAAGTGATATAAAATAGTAAAATCCTTCAATTAATTTTATTTAATCTATAATTACTTTCTATATTTAAAAGGGATCATGATTAGAGATATGTTATCCCTAATATAGGATGGCACTGTAAAGTAAAAGAAATAAGTTAAAACAAAAATCTGAAACAGGAAATTTGCGAAAAAAAAAAAGTACTTAATGCTTCATAATGTCTAAGAAATTGATATCAATGAAATTCAGAAATGAAAGCACAATTTACATAATACTATTAAGGCATCAATAATCAACCTATTTTCACGTAATGATTAATTGCTATCATGGGGCTATTTTCAAGGGTTCTTGATACCAATTTCGTTTTTATAAATTTATCACGAACCTTTGGTTTCTTTGAATATAAATTTCATTTAATGACACTACCAATTTTTCTATCAAAATCCACATTTTCTTTACAAAGTAAGGTTGGATCTTAGCAAAACCCACACCCTTGGCAGAAATAATTTTGGTTGGCTATAAATTTGGTAATCCTATTTTGATACTCTAGACATGATAAATCTAACTATTTCTAGAATTCTTATTTCAGCATCTTGTTCTGCCTTGGCGCTTTTTTTCAATTTGCCACCAAAGATTTTACCCAAAGTAAAATGTAGAATACCTGGGGAAAAAATAAAAGAGCTTCCCTTAAATTATAGATTATGAATTAAAAAGCATTTTTAATAACTTAAACCTTGAAAAAATTTAATCTGAATAAATATGTAACTAATCATCAAAAATTTGATAAATTTTTAACAAGTATTAAAGTGATGCCTCTTGTACATTAACAGAGTAAAATTTAATGTATGACCAGCTATCAAATATTCTGAGATTTTATTAAATTCCGATCTTTCAGGATATATATAAGAATTTATTAAATTATACCAATTTAATTACTATAAATTTATTTTCATCATATTTTAATTCTCTCTTTCTGTTTGCCTCCTATTTAATTTAATCAGTTAAATGTCAAGAAATTTATGCATTCATTTTCGCTATTCACATATGAATTGCAGAATTATTTGTTAGATAAATTTTAAAATTTTCTATGTTTTTCAAAATCTCTAAAGTTTGATATGAATTTAAAAATTAGAAAGAATTTGCAAAAGTTGAAAAAATTTTACGCACACATATAAAAAATTTTTCGTAGATTCATAAATACTGAAATTAAATTTGAAATTTTTACATAGATGCTGCAAATTAAATAAAAAAAATTTATTTGAAAATCAAATGAAGAAAAGCTGTTCGAATTCCATAAGTAGAAAAAGTCATAGATTACATAAGAGAGAAAAATACTATGCACAGAGTCTGTCTTTATAAAAGGCTAAAAATAAATTAACGTATAACGAAGTAATTCAAATGTCTTTAATATATGTCACCTCTTTTAAGATTCTATTCACTTAAAGAAACACGTCTAGTGCGTTAAGCACATATTTATTATATTTTGACAATTCCGTAATTGTTATTATAAATAATTTATTTATTTAGTTTGGCTTAGTTTTTTTCTAATGGGGGATTATTGGACAGAGACTTACAGTTCAAAGTAAATTCCGAACCACAACGAACCCATATGCTCAGAATCAAACCTAGGATTCGTAAACCTGAATGCTAAAATTTTAACCAATTACATGTCTGCAAACAGTAAGCAATGGGATAATATCCAGTTCCCCTTCTGTTTTGAAGGAAATTTAACTTGTGTTCTTAAATAAGCTATTTATTAAATCAAATTTAATTTGTAAAAATAATCATCTTTTAAAAATAAATCTACTTATTTTTTTTAATATCACTAAGCTTTAATACTTTTTTATAATCTCTACTCTTGGGCAAAATAATTTCCGTTTTGCCTACTACCATCAATTAAAAAAAAAATATTTATCTTGTAAATGAAATACAAATATAAATACTTTCTTTTTGCTAGTTATATACTTTGTGAATTGAAATGACTTTTGTAATTTTTATATGTATATCTATTTATGTGTATTTTTATATGTATAGCTTTCTATATTTTATAAAAAAAATAAATGTAGTTCCAAAATTGTATGTGTAAAACTTGGTGTAACTTATTTAAACCAATAGTAAAACAATCTTTTGTTTTTCGAATTTCGAAGTTCGAATTTCAAAACTCGGGTTGAAACAAATGATGTCTGAAATAGTTTTTAGACAAAATCTATGACTTTGATAAAGTTCACTTTATTCAGAAAGAATTCTCCGGAAACAAATGCTATAAATCTTTCCTAAAGGTTAGACCTCCAAAAATTATGATTTAACTGCAACTGCTTATGCAGGGTGCCCCACACCTCCGTATTCGTTCGCAGTCATCATTTCCAATTCCAAAATAAGAAGTAGGAGTCCACGATCCTCGAATCACTCCCCCAACTCCATTCATGCAGGCCAATGCCGCCTGACCTCTCCTTGCATACAATTCCCCCTTAACGAATCGAGGGGATCCTCCCCCCCTGAGGGCTGGACAGATTGGGAGAAAACCCCGCCTCACTGGTCAATCACTCCTCCCCACAGCTGTCCATTGGCCTCTCGTTCATAAAATAACAAAGCCCCTGGTCAAATGTCGGCCCTTTGTAGGTTGTCTTTTCCGCAGAGCACGTGGTTTTGAAAAGGGAGAAGTGCAACAATCGAGTGCTGGCAATTGAATGCCGACTGCATAAAGCACAGGATGACTGTGAATTATTTATGACTGAACTCAGGTAATTTCTCTTTTTGTCTTTTCAGTTCGTGTCATGTGTTCTCTTAAATTGTTTTCTGTTATCATAAATACATCAATCCTGATAATTTTTCAGACGCATTAGAAAATGAGTAGCAAACAACTGTGAAAGATCCGGTCTAAAATATTTACTATTTAATTAAATAGAAAGTATGTCATATATATTATTATGCTATTCATTTATATATTAAATAGAAGTCTCCAGGATCACAAGCAATTAAAATCTGTTAATATATCCCTAAATAAATTATAGTTATTTTATACTCCAATCCGTTACTATTATTTTTAAGACAATTAAAAAAAAACCAAGAATAGTATGACTACTTAATGATTCAAAACAAGGCAATTTTAAATCGGCATTTCACAAGATAGTATATTTACTATTTATTTTAAATTTATATAGCCCCTGGTTTATATAACTATTACAAATAAAAATAAAAGCAGAAGTTGCAAAGTATATATTAACCTAAATTTACATCCTTGATTATATTTTTTTAATTCTGAAAACATTTCTTACTTTAATTTGATTTTTATTTAGATTAAGATATTTTAATATGATTTTTATATATTAGTGGAAGTTAATTGACTTTTTCTGTTTCGCATGATTAAAAATACAAATTTTAATATGAAATTGTTTCAGATATGGGAATTAATGCATGCGTGGATGGCACAGAAATCATGGAAATGAGTTTCTGACTTGTTAAATTGTGTATCTCTTTCAATATACTGAAACAGCTTTTCAAATATAAATTCACCACCTACCACTAAGGATTCATTTAGGAAATACTGCTAGCTTTAATGTATCTTCTTTAATTTTTTTCTGTATATTTGCAGCTTTTGTTTAAGAAATTTATACATTTTATTCAGGAAAATATTTTATTTACCAGCGGTTTTATTGTTGTTGCTGTTATTGAAGCTTCTACGGAAAATTGTTATAATAATGTTATTTAATATCCACCATACGTTGATAAATCTATGAGCGAACTCTCTTAAAAATAGTTATTTTAAAAAAATAGAAATTTTATTATCAAGCTTTGCTTATTATTAAAATAATTCAGTACAAAATGAATAAAATATCATTTTCAATGAGTATTAAACTATTCAATTATTAATCCAAATTTGCAAAACGATGGCCAAACTCATATATAAATTGACAATTTTAATTTACTAACAATTTCTCTGAAATTTTAAATGTAATCTTTTGTAATAAAATTTTTCAACTAAATTACAACGAACAATCTGTCTGTCTCATGTTCATGTTCTTTTTCTGGAAGAATTTCTGCAGAGCTTTAACTGTAGGAAGGAATACTCTACGTTATGTGCTGCTTGAATAATCGAAGTAATGCCATCCAGTAGTGAGAAATACTAAGCGCTTCGGATAAAGTAAATGATAGTGGACCTACCAATCCCAAGAAGGAAAGTTCTTTCACCGTCTGGTCTGGCCGGCTAGGGGTCAACGTCTGGAAAGACTGGTCTGCCTTCTTCTGCAGGGCTTCTGTTACTCGGTAATTCTCACTCGAAGCTGCTATGATTAGGTTGCTTAGCTTATATATATATATATATATATATATATATATATATATATATATATATATATATATATATATATATATATATATATATATATATATATATATATATATATATAAATTAAGCTAAGCACATATATATTGTTCTGTATGTAGATATTTTACGTATATAAAACGTATAGAGTCAAATATATTAGGTTGGGGAAAAGTAATCCATTATTTTTTTGGTAGACGTCTGTAGTGATCGATATCTCGTGAGGTATCTATCAAACAATTTCAGATTTATGCTCGTTGGAAAGGTGACATTTGACACTAAAATATCCTCTTGCGGTTTTTCGTTTGATTAATTCAGTTACGAGTACAAGGTTTTAAAAATGGAAGACAACAAACAGAAAATTCGATACATTTTCGTTTTTCTCTTGTAACGGCGAAAAAGATAGCCGGGTGGCTAAAATTGTGAAAGTTGTTTATCGTCCTATATAAGACTGTAACAACCTGTTACGTACAGTTTTTGTTTCGTCGATTCCGTTCAAATATTTTTGATGTTAGCGATGCACCTCGCATGTGTATACAGCATCGTCGAAAATGTCTATAAAATATCCAAAACGATCGAAGTTAACCGCATGTCAGCAGTCGTAACGCGCAAGACCTAAAAATCTACATGAAAGCTGTTTTAAACCTTTTTACAAAGTGAATCCAAAAGAAGTTACATAAAGTTCACGTAAAAATAATATATTTCTTTTTCCAAAACCTAATATATATAAATAGCTATAGAGAGATTGTTAACTGACCAAGTTATTAGAATTCAGTGAAGTGGGACTCGAACTAGTAATTACAGCTAGCAAAGCTGAAGTTTAGAACAGATTGTATAGCAAAAGTTAAATTTGTAGAAATATATTAAAGTGAGTTTAATTCAAGATTCTATAAACTGAATGTTAAATGAGGAAATTTCGGATTTTCATTTTTCTTGATTTTCTTAACTTACGGATTTTTTATTTTCTTTCTTTCTCAAGAAGTGGAAAATGCTATGATCTTATGTAAGTGTTTTTTTTCCCTCTAATCGATATCAAAATAATCTGCAAAAAAATTAAGTGAATCATGCAATCACTAATGTAATACTTCTAAAAATGTTCAATTCTAACTTAATATATTCAGATATACCTGATATTCTCAAACGACAGCGATAATTTGAACAATGTTTTTAAAATTTTCAGCTTACAAAGATGTATTTAAAAAACATCTAATGTACATATATATATATATATATATATATATATATATATATATATATATATA
>JAPDSC010109819.1:110383-129009 GCA_026290005.1 Latrodectus geometricus
TATATATATATATATATATATATATATATATATATATATATATATATTGCTTACGAGAGCTAATTAAACACCGGGACCTACAGTTTAAAGTGGATTCCGAACTCGGCAAACCCTCAAGACCTAGGTAGGACTTAAACCCATGAACTGATGAATTGAAAAGTCAGAGCTTTAATTCTTCCACTGCCAGTTTGTTAAAAAGTAAGGATTGTTTTGTTGTTAATTGTCCTGAGCTTACAACAGAATAGTTGGTCCTCATATTTTGTTCATAAATCATTCCTATGATGCAATCTCATGTTGATAGGGGGTGTTCTCGGAGGTGAATTTCAACTTGTAGATCTATTATTTCTTGAGTGCCAAAAGTGAAAAACAACCAAACAATATTTAATCCATATCACATAGCAGATAAAATGAACAAAAGCAAGTCTCTTATAAAAAAAATACAATACATGTATTTTTCAACAAAAAACAGTTTGAAATACTTTTAAATAAATGATCATAATATTTTTTTCAAACATTCTTTGCAATTAACAGAACTAACATAAAGGTCAATGGATTTAGGGATTTTTAAATGTATATACATATATTAAAAGTTTACATGAGCAAAAAAATTTTTTTTCCCGTAGTAAATCTTAATTTCCTATGATTTGCATAATTTTCCTATTTACACAGCTCATTATAATCTTTTGCATATAATTTTTACTTACAAGTATTCACATAGTAAATAATGCCTTTTTGTTAAGGTTACTGGCATGTATGAAGGAAAATTAGAAAATCTTGATCTTTGTGGTGAACAAGAAATAACTATAATTAGTTTTTTTTTATACTCTTTATATTGAAAAAATTAATAAATTCACTAATAAAATTTCGAGAAACAGTGGTATCTTTATTTTCAGTTATTCATTTTGCATTATTTTATAATTTAAATACATTTTCACATATAATATGAGTGATTATTTAGCTTCCTTTTTGCTAAAAACAGCGTAAAAATTTCGATATAAATACAGAAACTTGAATGAAAAGCTTAAACCAGCAAAAATGCATGAAATAAATATTTTACACTTTATGCAACTCTTGGAGAAAAAACAAAAAATAAAAAAATCAACACCTTACTGAAAAAAGGGCGAGAAAAATTATAAAAAGAGCAGGAATATATCTTCTCATAAATGAAAGGTAAATACATAAAAAAAAAAAACTTTTTCTTACAGTACTATTTTTTTTCTCCTTCTGATCTTCCTCATTCTAAAGCGCTTGAAATATGCGAGCATTTCTCTTGATGGCGGCGGCCTTCAATGATCGAACACATCCACCCGCTTTTTTTTTTTTTTCCAAGAGGGGGAGTTTCGAGAGCGGGGGTGCACGAGGGAAGGGGGTAGCGACGACAACAATGCATTCTCCTCCATGCGTCATTCACACTATTGGTTTGTGCGCGCACTAGGGCAGTAGGGCAGAGTGCCTTTTTCTTGTTTGGTTATTGTTGCAGAATAACAAAAAGCGGGGAGGGGGAACTGATTCAAGGTCGCTCCGGAGGGGGAAGACTTCCCTAGGTTAGGAAAAGAGGGGGTTAATGGATGAAAAAAAAAAATCTCATCGAGCGGGAACACAGGGATTAGGGATCCAAACATATGTGCCGTGCATCACATACTTGTTACATGGAATATTCAAAATAACACTCGTGGAGTTACATCTTTGCACGTGAAATAAATTTTTTTTAATTGGCAAAGCAATTGGATTTTATATGAGTGAATATTGGAATATTTTTGAAGTGAGTGATTTTTTTTTTTTCTCGATTATATACTATTCACATATTTAAAAATATTCTGTAAACATAATCGTAGTATTTAAGAATACGTTTATGTAAAAATGATGATATTTTACATCATTGTCCATTCAATCAATTCAATTTTATAACAATATCAATTCAAGCAAAAAATAATCTACTCGCAAATAAATCACAATTTATGTAATTCTTATTTTAATTTTTATAATATTAAGAATATTGTTAAATGAACTCGTATTTTGAGGCTAGTGATATTTTCTTAGCACACTCTTCATCAATATTACACTGATTATGTTTTCCAGTACTGATGATAACCAACTGTGATGATGTTTTTTTTGGTCTCATTTTATTTTCTCTCTATCTCTAATCTAATTACATTTTTCCCGAAAAATAAAATTGCATTTCCTTATTTTTCATAACATCTGCTTTTACCTGTTTTCCATTATTTTTGTTTCCAGTGGATTATATTAAGAATGTTAAACATTTTGTGAAATAATGTTTTATATTCTCATAATATTTACTTGCAGTTACAAACACAAGATTTTCGTTTCTTACCCACGGTAGTCAGTGAGATTCTTAGAATGTAATGTGCCTCTAATAGGAGTGTTAAAAATTAAATTTGTTAAAACTGACCGACCGGATTGTGGGTGGAATAAATTTTGTTTCTGTCACCTTAACACAATAGTTCACGTGTTCAATAGTTTGTTGAATATGACAGGGAATTCACGAATGTTGATCACTGTACACGATGTCATATTTTTGAAATAGATTTCCTTTAACTTCCACAAGATAAAGATTTTTTTCAAAAAATCTGTATAAAAAAATAAGTCTATTTAAATTTTTATTTTTTTATTACTCTGGATATTATATGATTTTATAAGAAAAGTTATTGAAAAATGCAATAATACATCAACATAGGATGCATGAAATGGAACACTTGAAATGCTCTTGAACAATGCATATATATTTAAGAACCATTTTTAAAATGAGCAACAAAGAAACGCTGTATGATGATTTAATTTCTTATTTAAAACTTCTGAACTATAAACAAGCTCATACTATGTTTTTCAGCTTGCTTTTCTTTTCCAGAAAAAGCATGAACATTTCTCAGAAATTTGTCATCAAAACCTTGAATCCAGTTCAAAGCCATATTGTGAAAATTTTTGACAGTAGATATGCTTGACAACTTGAATTGACTTTAAACGTGCATAAATTCATCAATTTTATGTTCAAAGGCTTAAAAAATCAAAAATATCAAAATCAACGAAGCTTACCCTGCTATAAATGCTTGAAAAAGATAAATAAAAAAGTAAATAATAAACAATTTTTTTAATGATACGGCGACCACCGAGACATTTACGAGGCAGCCGAATGTATCATTGATGACAGATTTGCCGAACCATGTCTAATAGAATGGTTTACGCAACACAAACCAACAAGGATAAAAACCATGAAACCCCCTGCCATCATCAGCTAATTGATTTCTGCCTTTTTCATGTGAAACAAATGTCCCACTTTTTATTGCTCGCCTTTTTTGTTTCCCCGAGTATCTTATCGAAGTGCGTATAACAGAAGATCAATTTCTTGTAACTGAAAAAAATTAATTGCTTGAATTTTGTACGATTTTTTCAACTGATTATGAAATTTATGATCATTTAAAATTTTATCGTGGTTAAATTTCTCATTCGTTTTGCATTCAATTTTATTTCCTAGCAAAACTACAGAAGGTTATAAAATATTCTAATTTCCTGGGATTTCAAAGAAAAATCATATATTCAATGAATTGACAGATTGACATATGTCAGGTGATATCTGAATGTATTTGTATCGTTCTTAAGATGTGTGTGAGTTAAGAGAACACACTTAAGAAAAAAGTACACATTTCTGAAACAACTAATTACTGAATGTTAAGATGTGTGTGAGTTAAGAAAGCACACTTCTTAAGAAAAGCATACATTTTTGAAATAACTGACAATATTTTAGGGATTTTAATCGTAAAATTTAGTTATATTAAGTTTTCCAGGAAAACTCTTTTTGAAACTGATTCGACACCTTCATAGTGCCAAGGATAAATCCTGTTTAGAAACATTAGTGAACATTAGGATAGGTTACCTCCAGCTGTAATTATAACTAGTAGAATTTTTGAATAATCTTGCGATTCATAAACTGAGATACATTGACTTAAAAGAATCTTGTAGATAAGTGGGGAAAATGTTTTAAAACATATTACTTACGGATTCCGTAAGAACAAAATCATTCTCATTCAGAGGAAACAAAGATTGTTTTACAAATATTTGGTTAAATGACCATATTTTGCACAAATAAAAGTCCCATTAGAAAAGGCATCAGTGCAACTATTTTTGAAAAGTATTCAAACATCTATAGTATACAAATTGCCAGACAGAGAAAGAGTGAAAGAGGAGAGTATCTATATTTATAGGATACTCCTAAGAAATGTGAATTACTGAATAATAAGGAATATACAAACAGCATAAAAATACATTAAATTCAGTACTTTAAGCTTTCATAATTTTGAAAAGTTGCCAGCTTATTGCTAGTAAAAGCATTTATCGATGGACCTATCATCGATTAGTATTAAGACCTCGCTCTACAATTGCTAAGATATCACGCAAACTATCATGGGACATCAAATAATTTCTGTATTCGCAACTTCAGAAGTGAGTGTTGGAAAAAATTCCAGGTTTTTGCTGCTCTACTCCAATAAGATTCATTATTTACAAAAAATTATCTTTGTAGCAATCCAGTGTAAAGAAAAAATAAATAAATTTACAATTTCAGCTATTAAAAGCTATCTACTACGTATTGTTATAAGTTTCTTTTAAAAATCAATCTTTCCTTCGGTGAAAAGATAATGTTGGAAAAAAAAATTGTAGGACTTTATAATTACAAGTAATACTAACAGTAGATGTCTTTAGTCAACTTAATATCGAGAAAGTTTTTCTCTGATTACTTCATTTTTATTGAAATATTTGTTGACGAGTATTTGCTAATGTTATACCAAATTATATAATAATTTATCAAAAAGGAAACTGTTTTGCAAGTTTCCTTTGAATGCATACTTTTAGGAGTAATAACATATTGTCATCGGAATAAATGAAACATTCATATCTTTATACATGATTTCATGCAGATCAGTTATTTATTTAAATAAATCCCGAGACTAAATTACAATATAACCCCTCGATTGAAAGCTGAAGTGAATGAAAAAACCCACTCTCCTCACATTAAAAAAATTTTAATAAGGAAAATTGAGAAAATAACTGCTTAATTAATAATATCTGTTTATCTACGATCAACAAAATGAAACATTATTTGCCGTCCCATTTTTCCTCACAAGGCTGTTGGAGCTTCTTGGATTGCAGACACGTCTACATTAATATGTAGAGTCCAAAGTGCTTCCGCTGGTGTGGCGTGAATGGGCAGAGGAGGATTCCAGCTCAGGTGTGATCTCGTCACCTGACCGTGGTTTAAAATAAGAGGTGCTTGATGATGGGCGTGTATTAAAGATTCATTAATCTTAAGGAGCTCTCACCTGCACCCTTATGCATTGTAAGCTAAGCTATCCTGTGAAAATGGACAAAATATTTTTTGATCTTATGTATTGGGTTGTCTGGAAAGCTCGTGCCGATATTTTAAGACAATTAAATGCAGCTCATTTAAATATTGATATATATTTATTAAATTATATCGGTACCCATCTGCTCCACAACCTTTCTCCATCTTTCGTGTAGCTTTGGAATTCTGCCCTTCCAGAGCCTCTCAGATTTCTCGGCAAAAAGTTTGTCCAAATGGGTTTTGATCTCAACCCAAGAGTCGAAATTTTTTCCATTAAGGGAAATCCTTCATCCAGCATCCTCGCCATAAACAGCACATATCTTATTTGCCACTTGTGTGGCATTTTTTCTTTTTCGGAAAAAGAAAAGCCTTAAATATTTATAATGCAATTTACCCCCCTATTCTAAAGCGTACAAAACTGATAAAAATTAACGAATCGTAACCAAACTTTTTTCAAAATATGGCTGAAGCTATCTCTTTTAGAATTTGTACACATGTCATTTGTTTTCAATAATTGTGATATATTCAGTCAGATCTCTTACGCTACCTACCGAAAATCGGCACGAACTTTCCGAACAACCCAATAGATATCGAATATATATATATATATATATATATATATATATTCGAAAACAACAAAATTTCTCTTCACTTACTTGCTGCCTTATCTAAACAAGTCATGGCTCTGTTATACATTTGATGCAAATCAGAACTTTATCATGAAGGTTTTCTGAATTGGTAGAACATCTCAAGATACATAAAGTAAGAGTTTCATAGACGGATACTCAGACAGAATACTTCATGCATCAAATATTATTATAAATATAAGAAAATTTGATTATCGAATCATGAAAATTTGCGCTTGTAATCACTTAGTGCTATAAGTGTTTTTTCAACTTGTCCAGCTGTAGTTTTCTCTTCGATATTTGGTATTAAATATTGAGTATCCATTAATATGATTTCATAAGATTTGTTTACCACTAAAAAATTTTTTTTGCACACTAGACCTAATTAGAGCTGTATCTACAGTTTAAAGTAGATTTCGGATTATTGTAAGCATCCATATCCAAGGTGGGACTCGAATCCATAGTTTGTCAAACCAAAAGCATTGCGATAACCATTTTGCTGCTTCATAAATTTCGCTTGCTTCATAAATTTCGAGATTTTCCTCATGTATATAGGCCTGTCAATCAGTCAGATCTTTATTGCTTTCTAAGAAGAAATATGGAAATTAATGTGGATTGGTTTTTAGGTATTCTTTCAAAAAATATTTCTGCAAAACTAAATAGTCTGAAACCTCTCAAATATTTTTGCAACTTCAACTACTGATTTTTATTTATTTATTCATATGAATATTATCTTGTTTAGGATGAAGAAAGAGATGTCTTTTAAACATTCTAGCCTAGCTGGTTTTGTCAAAATGCAAGTGTCTTCAAGACTCAATAAATGCAAAGTGATATCTGTATTCAAACTGCACAAATTCTATATAATTGTTTCTTGAAGCGCTGGTAATATTATTGGCTGAATGTTTTTGAAGGTTTTATGTGATAAAATTGAGTTTGATATATTGATTTTTAATCAAAGTATAATTTTTTTCATTGAATTTAATATTTTATTGATACGATATTTTCTTAATAGACTTCTAAAAAATAAATAGACTTCTTTTATGAGTGAATGTAAATATATTCGTAAGTTTAAATGTACTTTTAACATATCTGAACAATTATAATTAGATTTTTTTGAGTAATGGTTTTACATTTTATGGAGTTTTTTAAAATTTATATGCAATATATATAAGATGTCAATATTTAACGATTGTGATTCATATGGGGAATTTAAAATAGTAGAATGCTTACGCCAATATGGCGTTATTCAGCATTTGAAATTTTTTAAAAGGTTTTTGGTAAAATCCTTGGAGAGCCCACACACCCTTGGTCACAAATTGAAAAAAGCGCCAAGGAAGAACAAGATGACGAAATAAGAATTCCAGAAATTTTTAGGTTTATCATATCTTGTGTATCAAAGTAGGATTACCAAAATTGGTAAAATTTATAGCTAACCAAAACTATTTGCGCCAAGGATGTGGGCTCTGCTAGGATCCAACGTGATTTTTTTTTTTTTTTTTTCAAACATGATACAGCATTTTTTCCAGAAAGCATGGAAATTTCTTACTTAAAGACTTGCTAAAAAATACCTCGAATTACTTGTTCGAGGTATATTATTATAAGAAAAGAATAAAAAGGGGAAAAAAAGAGTATAACATAGAAAAAGTAAGAAGAATAGTGTATTTAGATGAAGAAATAAAAAAATCTGGTGAAAATGCGCTTTAGGTCCCCTACTCTGCCAACTTGGCGAAAGTGTGCTGTTGGTCCCGTACTTGGCGGGTTTTCAAAAAAGCTGTTGTCATGGCGATAATGGAATACGATTTTTAATGGTTTTAAACTAATTAGCAACCAATGAAAATGACCGATTTTTCAAACTGAAACTAATTAACAACCAATGAAAATACTAAAAGAAAAAACCAATTAATGAGCATGCGCGAAAAAGTGCAAATTATTTCCTCCGGAGGTTGCCATAAAGAGCTCATTAGGTATAAAAATGTCTGGTTTACCACGCTTGGTGCATTTATCGCCAAGTTGGCAGAGTAGGGGACCTAAAGCGCAGATTAACGAAAAATCTCAATCTCAATTAAGCCTAAATACAAAAACAGATCACTAAAAGGAAGTATGTAATAATATCAACAATAAATATACTACCAGAATTGTCAAATTCCGCAATTTCGTAAATCATAGTTTAGAATCGCTATTATATTCTGACCATATAATGAAAAATTTTCATCTATTTTCGTAAAATAAGAATTCTTTTTTATAAACATGTTGCCATTAAAATGAAGTTAAATGAATCTTAATATCATTTAAAACACATTAAATTTATAATTTGCTAACATCCGTGATTTCTAACATAATTACAAATAAGATATTCATGTAGCTGTTTTATGTAAATTGCATGCGAATGAAAATAAATGAAAATGTATAAAAAATAAAAATAAGTAAATTAAAAATATCTGTTGGTGTTTCAGAGTCCTCTATTCATCACTAATAAAAATAAAATATTTTTAAAGAATTACTTATCATAAATTTTAAAAAAAACGATAATTTAAGATAATTTTGAAAAGAAAGTTGGCATCGAAACCTTCGAAAAATAATCACAGAAATCGTTCTTTATACTTTGCTTGTAAATTACTGTGCAAAAAATTGACGGAATATATTGTGCACAAAAATAACTGAATAATTCTGTTAGAATTTATTAAAATATTCTCTAAAAAGGTATGTTGATTTATTTTATTTTTTTAATCTTATCAAAAACAATGTTATTTGCAGAGTACTCTTTTGATGCAGTTTACTCAACCTTAACAATTCTAAAATTGATTGGTAATACTTGTTTAATTTTTGCAGCTATCGTAATGAATAGAAATTAAAAAAATAATCAATGTAATTTGTCATAATTTAAGGCTGAAGTATTGTATATTCATATTTTAATGAATATTATAGAATATAAGTCTTAATTTATTGAATGTGAATAAATAGAATTTCGAACAAAGATGTATTCAAATAATATCTAAGAAAATTGGGTTTTTTAATATATATATATATATATATATTCAATATTTTTTTAACCTTATTTATTGTATTAACTAATTTTATTGAAAGTAGCATTTTTATTAGCATATTATTAGCATTTTTAACTCACTTGATTAGAGACTGTAAAACAAGGGCCTTTCTTTTACAAAAGGCTCAATAATTCTAATTTTTTTCTAATTTTATTTTTTAAAACAATTATTACAAGAATTTGTCTCGTTGTTCATAATTAAAATTATTTTACCTGGAATCTATTCCACGTCTTTTGCTTAAAATTTTTAGAAAATTCCAGCAATTCTTCATAGAATCTTAAACAAAGAGTAGCGACATAGAATGATTATTTCCAATTATTTCCACCACCAGAGGGCAGTAGGAGATTTTTCTAAGGAATTGAGCTTTGTGCAAATTGTGTAAATTCTGAAAAATTTAAAGTATGCGCAACACTTAAATTTCTGTAAATTAAAACAGATTTATCTAATCCATAGGTTACATATTGCTACTTTATTTTGTTTTTATTGTTTCATATTTTTTTGAAGAAATGTCTTATGAATTCTAAGAAATAGTAATATTATATCATATTCATTTTAGGGGAAATTATTAGTTATCCACTCATTAAATTTTTGTTAAACCTTACATTTTTATGCACAAAACAATTTAATACATTTATGACCTGAAAGACTAGTTGTTTTGAGCATAGAAATTCTTCATGAAACTAAAATGTATTGTCAAATTTTTGTTACTTAATTTTTCACCATAAAGTTATGTGACAAAAGCGATCTAATGTAAAAGCTTTAAATATAAATATTTTTAAGCTTTTAAAGCGTTAAATAATTTATTACTGTATAGGTCATGCTTAAAATGCTAATTCAAATTTATAACATTTAAATTTCTGTTTAAATTTTAGACAAATTTTACACTATGCATAATGTTATAATTTAACATTCAAGATTATACCAGAGAAGTCATATTTTTAAATTCATTACAAAAAATCGACAAACTAAGGCAACTGTCACAAACATGATGACATATTATTCCTAAAGATAGTCCTAATAATTTATTTGCAAGTTAAAATTATTTTTAATACTACTATTGAGAATATTAGATGTTAATAGAAAGTTTTATTCTGTAAATTATTTAAAATAGAACTAATAAAAAGGGAGTTAGCAATTGAGAATTATAAAATTTGATGTTTACAAAATAATCAAGATTTTATTGGAAAACTAAATGTAGACAGAACACTAATAATGCCAAATAGAGTTTAATATAGAGAAATAGAGCAACATTCTTTTCATATATGATCAATTTGAATAAGAAAGGTCTCTGAAACTTATAATTTTGATAACATATTTTTACGCATATTAAAAGAAAAAGTTAAGATGAAGAAAAATATTATGTGATTGAGAAATGTGCTTTTTAGGAAGATATTATATTAGGAGGTATAATTATTTCTAAAAAAATACTTCTTTTAGTATTTGTCAAAGTTTTTATGGCATCACTTCAAGAGACGTTACTGAAAAAAATGTCATGATTAAATATTGAAGAAGAATGAAGAGTCTGTTAAAATATATCTTAATACCAATTACTGTGCTTATGAGGGAGGAACTAGTTAAAAAGAACAGAAATATTGAAATATTTTAGTTTTAGGTTCTTAGTGTAATTTGTTTCGAAATATGATATAAATTAAGTGTCATATTTTATTTTCTATGATTCTAAAGTAAGAGGCACCAAAACTACTGTAAATAGAAAAATAAAAAAAATATGTAAATATTTCACTTTTCATAATATGTGTGATAGTGGAATGATACTTTTAATAATTCAATTAATCTTCAATCTGTAAAAAATTCCTATGGATCAAATATTAATTTACTTCCCCCTTAAATGAAACATTTTTTAATGTAATATAATTTGAAAATTTAATTTTTCAAATTTCAGTGATGATTGCTGTAGCTATATTCTTAAATTATGCAGATTTCAGCTTTAGTCCAACCAGATTGTTGTAGTTGCACCAGCATACTTTCCTGTACCTAGCCACATTCGGGTTCTGGCAGTTAGATGAATAAGCCCGGAGGGAAAAATTTATAATTTACAAGCAGGGATCAAGCAGAAGATTCCCCAATACCTTGATCAGTCACCCTCAAAGATATCATTTCACCTGGAGGACATTGCAACCACGGAATATTTAATTTATCCCAACCGTCTCTAGTAACCACAACGGATATTTAGTTTTGTGTTCGAACTATCTTCCGCTAGTGTGAACGAGGCCCTAACCAACTAAGCCACCCTGGCCTCGTGTCCAACTAGGCCAACTAGCCATTAACACTGTATAGTAGTAATTTAATGGTATGAAGTATTTTAATCCACTGCGTATCATAGTTTTTTCTGGAGGTCTTTTCGTAAATAGTGGTCCATTTTCAAATGGGGCATGCCAAGAAATCAGGAAAACTCCCAAGTACCTACTCTGACAGACTTGTTTACAAAAGACAGAAACACAGCACCCATCGTTCATTGTTCCACAATGGATAGGATCGAAGGTGAGACTTCCTACTCCAAAGAGTATACTCCTACCACTAAATCATGGTGAATTCGAATAATTATTTTACTTAGAATTGTTATAAAATGATCACACATAAATCTAAAAAAGAAAGTGATAAATATAATACATAATCCATTCTAAATTAAATTTACCATAAATAGTCAAATAATTTATGTAATAATTACCATTAGGGCTTATTAAATATGTACTTTAAAATAAATTTCAAAATTCTGATTACCCAAGATTCAAAAGTCTCAAGTTTACTTGGAATCAAATATGTTCATAAAGAAGGTTTACAGAAATATACATGTCCTGTTCACTCTGCATATTTAGGTACATACTTCAAACTGCATTTTTCTGTGTCAAAAAAAAATAAGAATTCCATCGCTGAAAAGAGCTCCAAAATAAAATGCAAAAGGGAAGATGTCATCCAGTCTGTCAAAGGTCTGTAACGATAAATATCACTTAAACAAGGAGCGGCGTTACATATTCAGACAGGAAGGCCTTAAAACCGAGTCAATTGAATTTGTATCTCCCCACTTCGCGATCAGATGAGTTGCATTTTATTTATTCACCCTTCCCTGGGATGGTAGAGATTCCTGAGTCTGGAAAATATCGGCTGGCTGTCAGATCATCGCGATGCAAAATTCAATTTGACAGTGCGAAAAAACATATCGCTCACTTTTAAATATTGATCACGGTGGGTAGTGATGATAAGAAAAGAACTCCGCCGACTTCTTTTTTCTTCTTTTCTGTCCTGCATTGTTTAGGAAAGAATTTTCTAATGAGAGACGAGTTTATAGTTATTCGAGATAATAAGCTATATTTACTTAAAATTAAATATTTTGCTTTCTCTGTAGTATGTCTATTATATTTGTAAAGGGATTAATCCGGGGCGGCTGTTAAAATACCGTGAAAACTAAATACTTTTTATTCTTTATTGTTTTTTCCTATAATTTGTGTGTTCTGTTAATGCTGAACTAAAATTTATTTTACAATTAATTTAAGTCATTCAAAAACATAAAGCAGAACTAAAGTATTACAGATATATCCATTATACATAACGATTTAGAAATACTTCAAAGTTGTACATCATACTTCTAAAATATTTAAATATCAGTAAAAAAAATTTTTTTAACTAAAATTTTTCACATAATTTTTTGATAATTTTTTATAAGCTAAAAAGAAGTAATAATAACACGCAATAAATGGTGCACAGAGAAATGTTTTACTTGAAATACTTCGTTAATTCATTACAAAATGTTCCTCACAAAAAATCATTACCGTTGTTTTTCATTACCGTTGTTGTTTAGTAACTTAACGGTTTTGCTTGCGATATAGATACCATGTAATCCTTTTGGTGGTTTTTTTTTATGTTTTTGGTTATTAAAAAATGTGGCTAAGCTTGACGCAATTGTTACGTCATAGTTCCTTTCTAAACAAATAAAGTAAATGCGATTATTAATAAAATATTGGGGAGTTTAAACAAAATCTTATTAATTGTCTCACAATAAGGTACAGACCAGGATTGCCAAAATAGAATCTTGATAAATCCCCTTAGTGTTCTTGATCTTTCTGAAATAATAAGAAATTCATATTTCCTCTAAAATGGTTCAGATAATGATGGAGTTTTGTTTGTTCGCCATTCTATGACCATTTTTTTGCGTGATTGGACCAATGCCGCTGGAGCCTATATTTAACAATGGATTTTCAACGACTGTAGACACACACACTCTCTTTCTCTCTTGAGTAGATAATCGAATTTTCTTATAACTGAAACCTAGAGCTCTAATCATTCAGTTTCTAACTCAATTAAAATGATTATGAATAGATGCTATATGTAATTACATTTACAATGCTAGTATCTTAAATATACATCGCGAGATATTGTTTGGAAAATATGTACAAAAAAATGTGCAAAATTAATATATCTGAAATTACAAAAAAAAAAGTATCTGCTATAAATTAAATAGGTAATATTACAGGGAATTATTGTATTTAACATAAAGTACTTAATTTTTCTAGTCATTGAGAGAATCTAAAAATGAATACAAATCCACAATAAAAATTGATATTGGGTATTTAATGGAAATCGATAAATAGTTGTTTAAAGTATTCGCTTGCAGAAATAAAGAGAAATAAATTTTTATTATTTGCGACGCATTTCATTGATCAAGTGTTGCATTTCCTACCAATATTGATAGAAAGGTTTTCTTACTCTGAAACAAATTCTTTTTATTTAATGACGTATCGAATATTAATTTTGATTACTTTTCCGTGATCAATGAGAATAATATTGTTCTTTGTTCAGTGTATTCTTAAAAAGAAATTTTAACTGAATAATGTTTTTCTTATAAATAATAACAGAGATATCTTGTTAATAAAAATGAGAGTGTTACAGTTTACATTTATATTAAACTTACATTTTGAAAGCTCATTAAAAACATCAAGCTGTCAGACAGTGTTTCCCAATCTTGTTTTGGCTCTTGCGATGCTATGGAATATGTGCAACTAGAAAATGTAAATAAAAGAAATACCTCATTACTATTAAAACAGAATATTTTTAAGAATATCAATAGCAATTTAAGTTACAAAGATCAACAATAAAGAGATTGTAATGGGCTGAAACTTTTATGTAGTACAATTAATGAAATAGAAGTAAATAGATTTTTATAATAAAAATGTTACTAACTTAAACGGAATTTAAACCTTATGTAAAGCAAGCTCTCGCTATTGTTCCATGGGTATTCTTAGCTCACAACCTCATTTCTCAGAAAACAACCTCACTTTTTCATCATCTTATTTTCCTCCTCATATTAAATGAATACTAAATTTGAATAGATGGAACGGGCAAAAAAATAGCACAAATTTGCTTTATATTTGATGTATCTATAAATTCATATTCTTTTTCCAAACGAAATGATATTGTTTCGATAAAAATGCTAACAATTATTTTAAAAAATTTCTCCTATAGTTTGTAAAGGGTTTTCTTCTATATAAAAAAAATAAAGCGAAAAATAAAGCGTATTGGTAATTTTCATAGTTATTTGAAATAAAATTTTACAGTTCAAAAAATGTAGTTAAAATTTGGTCTTTCAATAACCAATATAGTACTTCGTTGTCTGATAATTATATCAAACGATCAGTTTCGAAAGTTCACTTAGTTTAGAAAAGATACTGATTTTCTGAGATGCACTTTTAATAAAAATGTTCATTATCATTTTCTACGGGATAATTTTAAGTGATCAGTGGGCAACGACATTTAATCTTAATATACAAAAATTTTAATTCTTGGTTTTAATCTTTAATTTTAATTAAAGATCTTTTTTGCCGAGCTTGTCATACATTTTTTTTATCCCTTTTGAAATATTTATAAAATATTTATATTTTATTTTATTTTTTTATTATTAACATTTATGTATATGCTCTGTGAGTAATATTAACAATCTTTGTAAAATTCTGTAAATAGATATAATTTTTTTTTTTTTGTTTGCAAAATAACATAATTAGATTTTGTTAGAAGTTTAAAATATTTTGTAGATAAACGTTATTTCAGGGAGTACCACCATGGATGTATGTATGAATTTTCTGAGCAATGAGAGATGATATATAATTATCCCTCCTGTACAGTCTAGATTTAATTATTGGCCCTAGATTTAATATTTAAACTCACATTTTCATAAAAGTTTTATTCAAAATTTGGTTTTTACATTTTTGATATCCATATGAGCAACAGTTTTCTGTTTGAAAACTTTTCATCGTTTGTTTGGTTTCAAGAAGTAATTTTAGATGCATTATAAATGTGCTTTTCGAGACAAAATCATTAAAAATAATTTCGATTTTGCATTTTACTCATCTACCATATTTTATCTCTATGTATCTAAATGCTTGTGAATTTGTAATTCTGTATGCATTCATATGTGTAATATACCGAATAGATCTGGAATTTCTAGATGTAATGCTAAGAAATATTAGTACCCACGTGATTTAAGATCAAAAAGAAATTTTTGGGGGGGCGAATTAAAGTATATGTATGTCTTATAGCAGTTCGTTAAGGGGATAAGAGAATGGTAAGGAATATTTAGCATTCAGTCTACGGGTTCAGCAGTTCGTATATTCGATTCCTACATGAGCGTAAAAGCTTGTTGTGGTTCCGAATTTAATTTAAACTAAAGGTCCCGTCTTTATTTGATACTATGTACAAAGAATGTTCATTGAGAGATAAACGAAGTAAATCAAGCCGAAAGTATGTTATGGAAAAATATTCGAAAATGACCATACTCCAGAATTTCCAGTTTCTGAGAGAAATAATGACATTTCGATGTTTTATGAATCTAAGTTCAACAATTGGTATAAGGCATGTAAATTAGGAATAAAAATAAAACAGAAACGTCCTAAATTCGAATCATTTTCACAAATTTGAAGTCATTGAAATAATTACTGATGTTTTTGATTCCGTTGGAAATATAAGGGGGAGGGGTGAGAAAATAATATCAGAAACGTTTAATATTAGTTCTGAATTTGTAGGTTTCGAAAACACCTTTATCAATCAAGCTTCCTTTAAGAGTGTTTCTCGCCTACATGTCATTCATACACTATACTGTCACAATCAACAATCCTTGTAACGGTTGATTCGCATCACTGGTAAAATATATTACAAAAAGAGAAATGTCGCACTTGACGAGATGTGTTTTGTAGAATGAAAGACTAAAACATATAGTTACATGACAACACTGTCCTCCTTTATTCTGCACTTGTTAAGGAGGCCAGAACTTTAGCAGATTATTTAATGTAATGCAAATTCATTTTAAAATGAATGAATTTCTATTCGTGGATTAAAGACTCAGGCATTTATTGTACTCTTACAAAATAATAATGTTTTAATGTCAATTAGTTTTAATAGCACGATAAATTGGAAAACTGGAAATTGATTATAAAGACATTTAAAACACTCTTTCTGGTGTATCTAAATTTATAATTCAATGGAAAGAAAATAGAAGAGTTCAAAGAGCAACGGCATGCATGTTTCATTTTTAAATCGAGCTAGATGCATTTTATATCGAAATTAAATCAATATTATATTGAATAAGCCAATTATACAACATTTATCAAAGAAGACAAATTTTTGGGTAATTTATCATAGTTATTTTCCCTTTAGATGTTGCACTTTTAGCTTTATTTTTAAAAAATCAATCTGTATCATGGTTATGATGACATGTAAGTTGTGAAATTGCAATGAAGCTTGTTTTGAGAATAATTTTTCATTTGTATCCATATTTTCAATATTTGAATTAAACATGCTAATATGATAAAATAAATGTCTTGATATATTAAATTTAATCATTTTTTCGTAATACAAAATACTTTTGCTAATGTAGAATAAATTTACATGTGGATTACTTAAAATAGTAATTACGATATCTGGAAAATAGTCTATATTCTAAAATAAATGTTTAATATGAAAAGTTGTTACAAGATACACTGCAGTGATGCATTGGATAATGTATATCAGATTCATTACATTCGATAAGAAAATTGGTTCACCGGATTACTAGCCGTCTGAAGAAAAATATTTATAATATAAAGATTTTTCTTTTAATTTAAATTATAACATATTCCAAATAAATTATTTAAAAAGTGTAAAATCAAATCATTTGGTCTCTTATTGTTTTGCGCCAACTAAGCTAGCAGTACCCCTTTTCCAACTGAACCGTAATTTGGTGTGGAGTCCGTCTTTCTCAGTACACACATGCCATAGCTACCCGTTTATAGAGTAGGCAACCATTCACAATCCATTCAGACAAGAAAATGACAAAGGCAGGAGAGAGAGAGAGAGAGAAAATGCACCCATGTCCGGAACCGGGATTCGAGCTCAGGGCCTTCCTCACTGCCAACAGGAACGCTAACCACTGGACAAGTCGAGCGCCGGTCTGTTATTCATAACTAGAGGATTTGAAAAGAATGCAGTTATAGTTGATGCTCATATTTTATTTCTATCGAGTGAATTTGTGGTAACGAAAGAGAGTTAATTAGTTCTTGAGTATAAAATGTTATACTTTCTTCTAATTTTGAATACTCTTTCAATATAAATAATTAAAAATTCGAAAATTTAGATTTAAGAATTGACAAAAAAATACCTTAGTAGCAAAAATAGATTTGCCCACTATAAATTATTTTTTTAAACTTTAACTATTTTTATTGTTTGAAAATAAATTAGATAAAGGTTTGTTCTAAAATATTGGAGCACGCTGAATCATTAGGTATTAAAAGAATCTATTCTAAATATCACGACACATTTCTAAAACTTTTATAATTTACCGTATTATTGCAATTCTATTTCCTTTTTAAATTATTTGACTAATAACTCGAGAAAAATTTTGTACATTTTATTAATAAAATTAAAGAAATCATACATGTATGAATAATTTTATGTCTTAGGAATGATATAATAGAAGTTAAAAACAATTTGATTTCATATATATTTCTGACAAAAAGCAAATATTTATATTATATATATTATCGTTATAGAAGACTTTATATATATATATATATATATATATATACAGTTATATAAAAATATAATTATTATAACTTTACTTTAGATACAAATTTAAAAGTTTTTCCCAGTGAATTATACTTTATATGGACTGAAACTTTCCTTAACAGTTTCAAAGTTTAAGGTAATATTTGTTTTTTCAATGGAATAGAAACTTTGCTTACTTTGCTTTTCTTTGAATGTAATTGAGCTATTATTCTATTTTGTGTTGATTCTTACAATTTATATCAGTTTGGGAAAAAAATGTACCATATAAACTTTGCTGCATAAACTTGAAGGTTAGAACGTTGTGACACTTACTCATATTAAAGAATTGTTGACATTGAAAATGATCGAATTTCCAATTAAATAAGAATATGAGTAGCTAATTTAAATTAAGATGGTATAGTGTAACGTACGATTTTAAATAAATCATAGAATATTTGAAACATCCTTACTTTATAATGCTGAATAATGACTGCATAAAAAAATTAAATAATATGCAATGGATGCAATGGGTAAAAAAATTTATTGATAATTGTATTTCATAGTTTTTTTTTTTTTTTT
>JAPDSC010109819.1:135952-150726 GCA_026290005.1 Latrodectus geometricus
TATATATATATATATATATATATATATATATATATATATATATATATCAAAAGTTATATCACCGGGAAATAGCTTAACAACTGAAGGCATATAGTGCATAAGGATTGTGAGCATTCACCACATAATGCTTTGCTGAAGAATTTTTCATAGATAGAGGGGCGTATTCATGCGTCATAGGAGAGGCAACCCAGAAAACTCCCAAGTACTTGATATGGGTGTGCATGTTGAAAGCCGAAACGCTACATTCATCTTTCCCCATGTTCTATTGAGAGGACAACACTCTTCTGAGCAAAAGGTACCGTGTTCAATACTAACCACTATTAACTGCGGGAGACAGATGTTGCGCTTCAGGGTGAATGTCATTTGATGTGAGAGCTTGGGAATTTTCCACCCTTGAGACATATGAAAAATGGTTCACTATCTATGCAAAATCCTCCTGAAAGACAAAAATGCCTTATCAAATTATTAACCCTTAAGTTAACAAGCTGCCCACTGCTCGATGTCATCTACGTTTGAGCAACACGGATCCCAATGTCATTCTTTTTTGAAGAGCGCGTCTCTGCCCTACGCTGAACACCGAGAATTATTACTTTAAATGTTTCTGATACTGTAAAACATCGTTTCGTATCCCTTCACTTTCCTCTAGAGCAGCAATATTTTGCTTGATTCTAAGTTATTCAGAAATGAAGGCCCATTTGTGAATTTTGCTGATATAGTGTAAAAGTTTGAAACAGGATGTTGGCACAAAGGAAGTTATATTGTATTTCGAGATTTTCCCTTACGATTACACACAAGTCATCTCACAAACTATATAACATCTAGTTATAGCGCGGTATAGATTTCCAAGTAACAAAGGTAACTGTTCGCTTTCATTAAAAATAAATTATATCCAAACAAGTCATCCTTATATAGTTGAAAGTTATACTGTGAAAGAATTCACTGCTGTTATAAAACTGGAATACTTTTTAATGATATGAAATAACTCTCTATCGCATAAAGTAATTCATTGTGGAGTTACAAATCTAAACTATTATCAGAAAAAAACTTTCTCACAATAAAAGAATAACTTTAAAATACTGAGTTTCCTCCTTAAATCTTTCATGCATTAATAGAGTTCTAACTTTCACGAGCAGAATCGGCAAAGGAGCATAATGTCATCATCAGTTTTTCTCCCTTCAATTTCTTTCTGATACAAATAATTCAAACGCTAAGTGGTAACCAATTACGATGTAGGAAAACAAGCAAGCAGGTAGCCGAAATAAGTCTGACGCACGTATAACGTTTTCCAGCAGGTGTGATGTAACGAATTCCTTTCCTGGCGCGGCGGCGCTGCCGGTCGCGATGTCGTAGGTGTCACGTAGAAAATTCAAACTTGACCTTGAGAAACAATGGGGTAATTCTTAAAGCCAATTTCTCTCCGGTTAGTAACGCGCCCTACATGCTGCAAACCTAAATGCTGAGCTGACCAGGAAAGAGCATGCTAGACAGAGCGATAGAAATGTACAGGAAAGAGAGAGAGAGAGAGCAGGCGGAGTCTATGACGTCACAGATCGTGCAATTATGTTCGATCTACGGGAAGGTGGAGCAATCACTTCTGCCAGATATGACGTCACGTAACCTTGAGCAGACTAGCTCTTCTGCACACAATGTCATTAACCCTTTCCTTCCACGTTTATCTGCCGTTTTTTCTCTCTCTCTCCCCGCCGCGCCAGGCTATCTCTCTTTTTTTCCTCGCGATTTTTTTTTTATGTCTGCCTTCATCCCGCGTCTTACTTGTGTGTGTATGTACGTACACTTGTATCGTGTCTGACGCTCTGTTGCTATCTGTTTTCTTTTTTTTTTTTTCTGCTTTCTTTCTTCGTTGTGTAACATTCGTTCTTTACTGAAAAGTTAGCGATAGTGAGAGGGAAACAACTCAAGTTCGTATGATTAAAGAAAGGAAAAGAAAAGAAATACGACCTTTGCGCATTTTTTTCTTTCTCTGAGGGATTTTTATTTACTGTCTGCGTTGAAGAATATTTATTCAGATTAAGGAAATTATATCATATTAATAAATAGCTGTTCATTATTATGTCATTATTTTACATTCGTTTTATTACTTAGTATCTCTTATGAATGACAGGCTTAAAGTAACAGCATATGTATTCTGAAAAATTGATATATTTTATTGATATATATACTCTGATTAAACTCATTGCTATTCCAGCATTTTTTTTTACATTAGCTGCAACTTTTCAGGGAATAAACAATCCAAAACTTTATCATAAAAAAATAAGCAAAAGTAACAGAAAGTAGTTAATGAAGTAAAACAAAATTTGATTTGCGTAATCGAGTAATAATCGGTAATAGTGATTGGGTGACTTAATTTTTTATTTCTTTATTCATTATATTGAATTCAAAGCTCTGTTTAAAGTTATGTATAATCAAATGATTAGTTAAGAAAATGAAACTTAAAATCTAAAAAAAAAAAAAAAAGAATTCTGTTATTACCTATTGATCATGAGCGTATATTTTCAGTCATTTAATTGCGCGAATCGTAAAATTTAAAAGCCGAATTTCTGCACTTTGTAGAAATTAGTTTCCCCCCCCCCCCATTTTATATTTATTTATGTTAGCTTGCGAGTTGGAACTTTTATTTGCAAGGCTTCCAGCTGCCTTTCTTATAAATGTTTTCATTATAGGACAAGCATCTATTATTAAGCGGCTAGTAATTGCTAACTCATTTTACTACTTTACACAAGTAAATAAACCACCAATTATTCATAAAAAAAAAAGATAATAAACTGCTTATCTAATATATATATATTTAAATAAAAACCACGGACACTTCAACTACAAATTTAATTCAGTAATAGATCATTCCAATCTGAATGTTTCGTTTACTCTGCGTAACATCAATGTGATAGAAAGTGTGCAGTGAACTGAAAATAGGATTCGCCATGAAAATGAGACACTGGCTATCTTTTGTCTCAAGTTGTTTCCATTAAAATAAATTATAAATAATACATCGAAAGAATGACCAATACCGTAAGAATGACACATTTCCTAAGAGATTTAAAGGATCAAATGTTTTATCTTCATTTCTAATTCTGAAACCGATTATGAATATTTTTTGTCAGAAGGATGTATCCAAATTACCAGAAATAAATATCTACATAATTTAAAAATTAATAAATTTCTACAAATGTTTTTGTTTTATTTACTATATTACATAATCATACGAAATAAAGGCTTCAAAATTAAATATAATTTTGTTCAAGAAATTTATCCATATAGAATCCTTCTTATTTAAAATAATTCAAACCTATTGTTGGTTCATATTTAGTTAAAAAAAAAAGTTACAAAATTTATTGTTTTTGTTCACAAATAAATATAATTCCTTTCATTGGAAAAATTAAAATACATTTTAGAATTAATCCAAGTTAACATATTAAAATTGAATTTCCATTGATTGTTTTATTTAAAAATATCGGCAGTGTTATTATCTAAAAACTGCACTCGTAAAAACGGAAAGATTAGAAAAGAATGCAAAGAGCTTTTTAAAATGTGATTTATTTTAGGATTTATATATAATATATTTAACTTGTTTTCTAAAGAATAATATTTTAAACTACAAGCGCGATTAGTAAAAATACCTTACAATTCTGCCATACACATTTTGTTTCTTAAACATGTAATAATTGCATTTTGTAAAATGCACTGGCCTTTTTATATTTTTAATTCGTTTTTAGTGATGTATTGATTCTTCTACACTACTGGCCATTAAAATTGCTACAGCAAGAAAGCGACATGCTACAGACGTGAAATTTATACGAAAGGAAGAAGGTGCTGTGATATGCAAATGATTAGCTTGTCAGTGCATTTAGACAAAGCAGGCGCCAGTAGCGACACCTACATTGTGTTTAAATGTGGAAATTGTTCAGTCGGTTCCTCATACACAAATTGCATTTGAACGTTGTTGCCTGGTGAAAAATTGTTGCGATGCCTTGTGTAAGAAGGAGAAATGCGTACCAGCACGTTTCTGACTTTGATAAAGCTCGAATTGTAGCGTACCGGGATTGCGGTTTATCTTATCGCAGTATTGCTGCTCGCGTCGGTCGAGATCCTATGACTGTTAGCAGAATATGGAATCGATGGGTTCAGGACGGTAATACGGAACGCCATGCGGGATCTCAACGGCCATCTATCACCAGCAGCATAGAAGACAGGCATATTATCTGCATGGCAGTAATGGATCATGCAACCACGTCACGAGCCGTGAGTCAAGAAACGGGGTCGTTTGGAAAACAACAAGTGTCAGCACGAACAGTTCGACGACGTTTGCAGCAGCATGGACTCTCAGCTCGGAGACCATGGCTGCGGCTTCCCTTGACGCTGTGTCATACACAAGAGCGCCTTCAAAGGTGTGATCAACGACGAACCTGGGCGCACGAATGGCGAGACGTCATCTTTTCAGATGAATCAAGATTCTGTGTACAGCATCATGATGGCCGCATCCGTGTTTGGCGGCATCGTGGTGAACGCACACTGGCAGCGTGCATTCGTCATCGTCATACTGGCCCATCACCTGGCGTGATGGTATGGGGTGACATTGGATACTCGTCTCGGTCAGCTCTTGTTCGCATTGGCTGTGCTTTGAACAGTGCACGTTACATTTCTGGTGTGTTACGACCCGTGGCTCTACCCTTTATTCGACCCCTGTGAAACCCTACGTTTCAGCAGGATAATGCCCGACAGCATGTTGCCGGTATTGTACGGACCTTATTTGATACGGAACATGTTCGGCTGTTGACCTGGCCAGCACGTTCTCCAGATCTTTCACCAATAGAAAACGTCTGGTCAACAGTTGCCGAGCGACTAGGTCGTCACCAAACGCCAGTCACTACGGTTGATGAACTGTGGCATCGTGTTGAAGCTGCATGTGCATCTGTACCTATACATGCAATCCAATCTTTGTTTGACTCAATGCCCAGGCGTATAACTACTTTTATTACTGCCAGAGGTGGTTGTTCTGGGTACTGATTTCTCAGGATCTATCCAGCCAATTTTTTTGAAAATTTAATCACTTGTTATTTCTAGTATAATATATTTGTCCAATAAATATCATTTTGTTATCTACATATCTTCCTGGTGTAGCAATTTTATTGGCCAGTAGTGTAGTTTTGAACTTCTTTAGTAGAACTTATCTCAAAAAAATAAATAAAATAAATAAATAAAAAGCGGGAATATTCGTAAAGTTTCTTCTGTCATTCTGCTCGAAATTTCCTAAAAAGAAATAATTGATGAAATCAAATATTGACAAATGATCTCTCCTAAAGCCAAACTAGAAGGCAAACACTTTTTGACTCGAAACTATCATCTCATTCGCCTAATTAAACAACTATAAGCACAAAGCTATTTTTGCTAAGCAATAAATTATAAGAGTGAGTTTCCATGTTGTTTAACAGAATATTTGAATTAAAAAAATCATAAATTTAAGTGTAGTATATTTGCTTCTGTGAGTCAACGTAAATTATTTAATAAATTCCCCAGAAAGTTTCCTTATATAATTTAAAAAAGAAATTTATATACAAATAAATTATTTTAAATTTTGTTTGCATTTCAAGCATATAAAACAGACACATCAAATTCAGTAGGTAATTTCTGTAATCCATAATTTTAATTTCATCACCGTAATTTAGTTTTACCATGACCTTTGCTCTTTTTTCCAAAATCCTGTAAAATTGTTTCCAACCTTTAAAAGCCTTTTGTTTTTTCGTTAACAGTCAAATGAGTTCCTTCCTCATCAATGAAGTTTAAGTTTTACAATAATGAAAGTGTTCAAACTATGTTAAGCTGGAAATACAATAGTTCCCATAAATATATTTTTGATTTCGAAAAAAAATTCTAAATGTTTATTTATATAGTTTCAGACATTAGATTTTTTAAGCAATTTTTTAACAAAAGCAATGAAAATTTATATCTATTAGACAAAATCCCAGAACACATTATTAAGTATTTAAGTTAAACCACTTCCATTTGATTAAAAAAACATTCTTGAATTGATATGGATTAGGAATTCTCTAATACAAAAATTCGCAATTTTATAAACCAATTTATTTTGCATGTTTTGGAAATTTTATACATAGAAAGTGTATAATTAGTTTTAAAAGAACCTGTTGCATCTTAAAATTTTAAAAGCTTGCTGTCCAAAAAGTCATTATAATTCAAAAATGCATTTTTGATTGCGAGTAAACAACCCAAAATCTGTTTGATCTCTACCTTTCTTTCAAAAATGTATCAGATTATAATTGTTTAATCTACAATGAGATAAATAAAATCTAGAAAAAGTCTCTGACATTTGAAGACATGGCATTTTTTGTGATGATGTTGTGATTATAGATGAACTGTTAGCCTAAACTTCTGTGTGGACTCTAAGGAAAGGAGTTCTGGTATATAGTTGATCACTAATGGGGACATATTAAACGTTAATAAGAATGGAGTTAATAGAAAAAAACTACATGTTCAGAGAAAATATAAGAGTTAAATTAGTTAAAATAAAATTTAAACTGCTTTTTTATTACTATAGATCTGTTTATAAAAGATATCTGATCCTTTACACAACTATTCCCAATCAATATATTACAAACTTATTTCTTAGACATTAATAATAGAACGAAATAAATGTCATCTCTTTTGTGTTAATAAAACACATGCCATGAAATATTATTGATAAAACAAAATTGATAGAATTAAAAAGAATAAAGTTAAAGAATGCTCATAATTTTTCAAAAATTATAAGTAAATTAATTTCCTATGCTTACGTTAGAAATAGCAAACAGAAGTACCCTCCAAAGCAAATCCAGCTATAAAATGGTTTTATAATCACATATGCTTGTTTAAATAGAATATTTTGGCAAGTCTAAGCAACCTCATTTTCTTGAAAAAATTTGTGTATTTCAAAGACACATGTTTATTCCAATATGTGTGTATGTGTAAATATGCAATAATCCATATCTCAAGTAGAAAAAATGATTGAATGATTTACAATGAATGATTCGATTTTATATTGTTTTGAAAAGGAAGAGATTTAAAAATGGGATATCAAAAGTTAAAAGATTTTCAGCTATGGCAACATTTCATAGAAAATAATGACATTTTCGCTTGGTTTAAAATTGAACGATCAGTAAATTGGAATATCTTTGAAAACGGGATAATAAGATCGTTCTCTTCGAACTAGAAGGTCTCGGGGTTTATTCCATCCACAGCTGAACACGTGAAGATGGTACTAGTTATTCCTGCATGTCTGTCATGGTAGGTGCTTTCCATTTTTTAAGAAGCAAAGTTTACTATCTATTATTGGATCCCCTGGAGGAAAAATGTTTCAGTTGTTCAAAAAACTTTACAATGACCTTTGTATTCTAATAAGAAACATTTCTTCAATTTTTTAAAAAAAAATTTTATATTTATTACTTTTTTTTTGTCAGATATTTTTTTCAAATCAGGATAGGATTTGAAAAAAAGAAATATATTCGCAATAGAATCCCACACATTTCCGCACTATAATTTTTTTAAATAATGAGATTTACTTTTCTTTCGATTTCTGAAAATATAGTGTGTTTATTCACAGCAGCGGGCGTATTTTCGCCTTTTCTAATTTGCTCCCGATTGGAAATGCATTGGATTGATCAGTTGAAAGGAATTGCGACATCAATGTTAATAATTTTGCAAATAAATAGAATTTTCTAACTTTCAACAGCTTGCCCGATTTAGCCTCGTTTTATATTGCAAAACCTATGATCTCATTTCATGCTATAAAACAATTTTTTATAGTTAAAAAAATAATAAAATAATAAAAAAAAGCTAAGTAAACAGTAAATATTGTTAACTTTCCAAATTGGTGTACGTTTTTTATTTAAAGCCACGGCCTGCAAAATCTGGCAGAATTTTCTCGTTAGCATGTAATTGAGGCATTAATTTTATCTTGCATTCTTCTCCATAATATCTCAATGTAGTAGTTTTGAGTTTCAGTGAAGTCATAATATCTTTTTCTCAGTTGGACTGAGTGGATGCTGAAAAAAAGAGTCACTGCTTCAAAGTACATTATGGACAAAAATTTTACGTTGCTGAGATACGACGTGAGCATCAATCTGATATGTAAAGTAATGTTTCCGTATAAATATACGAAAATAATTCATTTAGCAAACACGAATATCTATATTCTTAAGCATCACATTTTCAGTAAATTTGTACAACACTGTGTAGTGCTTTTGTAATATATAAATGTATTTAAGGAAAATATAGACCACCATTGTGATCTGGGCCCTATTAAATCAGACTTCGCTTAATCTAGGCAGCCATTCAGATGTACATATTATATAAATGAAAGGCCAGTTAGCGCAATAATATATTTTTGTTGAAGCTGCAGTGTAAGTAAAATAATGTATGTACAATCTATATAATTAACTTTCTCTCTTATGCAATTTCATATTTCATTTTCTTGATTTCAAAATACAATTTTTACGGGGTGTAGTAGTTTTTTTATTTGCCGTGGATCAATTTATAGGTTATTTAGTTCAATCCGTACTTTCCTAAATTCAGACGACCTGGATTCCTTATTAGTCCGTATTAATGAGGTTCTACTGCTGTTTACAATATACAAAATATTTATTTTAATAAAATGCACCCAAATTTTCACGCATCTTCACGAAACAACTCTATTTTCATTTCTTCAAAAATTAATTAGTTTCAATAAGGCGCATGGACAAAAGTGAAAACATATGTTTCCTAAACGTGGTACATTTATTTGAGAATCTCTTCCAAGGACTTTACTTTCAGATTGACTAGTTGAGTTCTAGAGGTTGCAGAACTCAACTAGTGAATCTGAAAGTCTACGAAAAAACGAACTCAGAGAATTCAAGAATATCGCTGCATGGACACAGTAAATTAAGATGGCATATGATGACATCCAAATTACTTTTCCGTCAAAGACCAAAGTTACTTTGACGTTTTAATGACGCATTTACCGCAATATATCGTTGCAGATTTATTTTTTTCATAATTTAACTACAAAAATCAAACAATCATAAATACAGAGTGCAACATGTAAAACAGTCCCATAAAATCAACACATAGAATAATATGTAATGTATTAAATATGATTAGTGCTGAAAGTGACCTTCACACACACTTCACCACATATGTAAGCACGCTTGATATATAATTATTTAGCTTGATATATAATATCTTGACGTGATCGAGGAAAACAAAACCCTTTTAAATTAAAATTATGTTTTAGCTGCTTAATATGATTATGTGAACTCGTTAGTTATAGGTAAATCTCAAATTTTAAAATCCAATACTTTAAAAAATAAATAACAAATTTTAAAGTAATGAAATTATGATTAGATGAAAATGTTTGCGTTAAAAGACGTTTATAAAGACCAAAAAAAAAAAAAAAACTAGTGTTGACGAAATAAATCAAATAATAAAACACGCCAAGAATCATACCTTCAGAGAAAAAGTACTACAAGTTGACATAGAAAAGTTCCGAAGGAAGGGTAATTTAATGCTTAAAATATTAAAAATCTAGATACACATTTCTTTTCTATGGCCAATCAATCAATTCAAGTAGAGTACAATAATTAATTACCTTGTAACCAAGTATTCGGAATCATGAATTAAATTTCTAATAATATGCTAAATGACTAAAAATAGATTGAGAAAAGCTGAATGTATTTGAAATCAAAGCCAACAAAGATACCTGAAGTTCTGTCCACAGATACTGGGAAGTTATATTTTCTTTAACTATGTTGTTGTAAATCAATTTATTTATTAAACTTTCGCTTCAGAAAAAGACATCCTATTAAGATTGGTTAATTTTTTAAATTAATAATAAGTTAAATTAAAAATCTTTCTAAGCGGTTGAAGTAAACTTACTTTCAAATCAATCTTCACAGATTTAACAAACACATTCTGTTATGAATTTAAAATTGGTAAAACTATATTTTGAGGATGCCCCCTTGGCTATTTTTGGTTGGCGCCATTCCTGTTTGCGCTGAACACCGTGCAAACAGGTATAGTGGTCAAAACATAATGAAATTGAAATGAAGACAACATAAGCAAACTTAATAAATCAAATAAAATGCATAAAATAACTTGGCTAGAATCAAGAGGGCACCCTCAAGTATAGACTAACCTTAAAATTTTTTAAAACTTAGTTACTGGAGGTTTTGCAGTTCCTCTTTAGTTTGGTAACCAAAGTATGTGTTTGCTGCTTGCAATTCTATTGGATTTTTTAATATTTGGACTTGTTATTTTATTATTTTCTGTATTATTACAAAAATTAAATTTTTCAGAGCAAAGACAAAGCCGCCAAATGTCTGTGCATATTCTATCCTTGAACAATATCGTAGAAAAAAACATGTGACTTTGGCATAATATTTTTGCAAAATTTTTAAATATAGCAGAAAGGCCCAATACACTTCTGATTATTTAGACCATTAAGCTTAAGTAATATATGTAGTGGAATGGGGTTTGTGCTCTAAGCTGTTGGAAAGAAATTGTGTGCCAAAAATAAAAAATAAAATTGCTCTTTTGACTATCAATAGGTAGAATTTTTTGATATAAGATTATGCAAAGTAATGACGATATATAAAAAGAGATAATAATAATCAAAGTCTTAAGTACAGAAATACCTGTCTTATTTAAATTCGATACAAGAATGCAGAAAGGAACAGTGTAGTATTATCAACAAAAATCTGCCTGTAAAAGGTATACGAGTATTCATGAACATGTCAACATCTTCATTAACCAAATGATAATTATATTTATGAAATTGAAGAAAGATTTTGCAGTTTTTTTACCATCTCAACAGTCACTATCACTGTCCTATCAAACAAACAAACGTTAATTTATGCTAATGGTTATGAATGTTCTTTTCAAGCCGTTTAAATGAAAAAAAAGAGTATTGTTTGAAGTGCATAGCCCTGAAACGATATATAACCTTATCGACATACCATTTGCAATAATATTCGAATTGGAGAGGAGCCTAATTTCAGTTTGTACTGCAGAAAGATAACGCTTGTTTTATTCTTTTTATGGAAATGTTAATTCACACAAACAAGTGTCTTGAGCGGGACAAAGGTGTGAACAACTTGTATTTCCTGAAATATTCTTAAAACAGCCTTGTTAACTTCTCCACTGATTTGTAATTCAACCCAATCGTTCTTCAATAAGTGAAAAGGACATGTCTCTAAAATATCTTGTGTCAATAGTAAATTCTACTCAGCTTTGTTTAGACTCTACAGTGAGGAGTTTCTACCAGTCAAAAATATGCAGTTACCAATTGTCGTCTTTGCCAACATTAAAAATCTTATCTGACAACATGTGTCAGCGATACCACAAAAAATGTCGATAATATGAACTATGTGATGTCTCATTAGTCAAATGAGATGATAACTAACGAAGAGTACTTGAAGTTTCACTCGTAACTTGCTAGCAAATTTCCACTAATTAATGATTTAGTCAAATGAAAATAAACAGAACCCCAGTATTTCTCTCTTTCATAACATACATTTTTGTTTCTATTTTATGAAAATTGGCTTCTTATAACTTTATCTTTATTGGTTTTTGAATTATTAGTTTTCTAAAAATTTTCTTGACTTTTGCTGTGCAATATATATATATATATAAGTTAATAAGAAATTGATGAATATATAATTGATAAACTACAAAATCGATATAAGAATAATAATTTCTGCGAAAATGAAGTGAAGGCCACAAATTATTTTTGTTTTAAGTAAATTGAATAGCTCTGAAGAATTTTCAAGATTTTCTGAAGAAAAAACTACTTACTGCTATTAATGTTACTCCATATTAATTCAGATATGTTTAAATGCGTTAAAAGTAACAAAAATGTAAATTAAAAAAATTGTTACATATCTGTTCAACATTTATGGTTATAAATTAATATGCATTGCAAATAAAATAAAAAAAAAATCTTTTTTATTTTATTGTTCCTTCTGCCAACCTTTGTTTGATGATAAAATAGTAGCGCACGAAATCGACAGCGAATTTAAAAATCTCCACGCTTAAAATGCAAAATTGCTTAAATAACGAAATAACAAGTGCTCGTCAATAACATTACATATTACTTTTTCATGATTATAAGACATGTATTTGAAATTTAGTTGTTTCTGGATTTTTACTGCTTACCATTTCTTGGTTGCTTTTTGACCTAGCTTTTTTGCTTGTAATAAATTTCAATACTAAGGAATTGCAGGAGCTTGTTGTAGATGTATTCCAAACAGGAAAATAAAAATTCCTTTTTTCAGCCTTTTTTTTTTTTTTTTTTTTTTTTTTTTTTAAGTTTGTTTGTTTGATAATTTGGAAAAAGCGATTTCGATGGTGATCCCTTGAAACGAGAAAGTATCAATTTTTTTTTTGTTAACTATTAACGGTTTGTCAATCTAGTTAAAAATGTGTTATTTTTTATAATTAATAAGTATCCTAAAAATACAGAACATATTTACGTTCATTGATACTGAGCAACAATTTTCAAGAATTTTAAAATGTATTCGTAAAGTTGGAGAGATAAAACATTAATTTTTTAAATCTTTTTTATTTGCTTAAAAATATTTCTGAAAATTGAAATATAACCTGAATCTGGCAGCGATGTCAGTAAAATTACTATGTTGAGTAAGTTTGGGAAGTTAACATTTATAAATCAGCGTCGTGCCAAATGGAAATATATTTCTAAACAAATATAACTAAGTGGTAAGTATATTCCTAATAATGTAATTAAATTCTGTTTTTATTAATTTATTTGAAAAATTAGTTCATTGTGTCTTCGGAGCTCAGAGCAAAGATATTCTACTGGTTGGAAATCCTTGTAACAATGAGAATTCGTTATGGTTAAAATACTTAGAAAGAACAGAGTAAATCTTAATAATGAATGAATTAAAAATATTGGCCTTACTGCACATTGGGATACCCCGGAATTCGGTTCTTTCCTTTTTAAGCTCTCAGATGCTTTCATTTAATATATTGTATTTTTTGGTGATTAAAAAAATGTCACCAAGTTGGCGCAAAAATTACATCATAATGTCTTTCTGAATGAGTAAACTAAATGCGATGAGTAATAACAAACAAATAAAAAATTATAAATTGTTAGGATTGTTTTGAAAAGAAAATTTACTGAAATTATCCTCACCAGAATTGTATTGAAAATTTTTCAAAATTGTTTCATGATGTCGTAAACTCAGGATTGCCAAAATTGTTGATTATCTTTACCATTTTCAATCTATCTGACATAATAAAAATCTAAATTGTCAAAAAAGCAGTAAAATCCGCCAAAAAATGTAACAAATTTTAAAAATTTGTTAAGTTATTATTTTTTTATCAGTACATATTGTTTATATAAATTATTATTTTTATATATTATTGTTTATATATATATTATGGGCTCCATATGGGTGATGAAATAATAGCTAACAAAATCACCACACTTTGAACGTATAATTGCTAACATAATAATGAGATTAAAATTTTTGGCAACACTACTTGCAATGTTTCTTTTTTTTTTTCCCGTGATTGAGCTTGATGTCTCGAATTTCGTTGATTGCTGGTGTTGGTTTTTGCTGCTCATTATTTCATATTTACTATTGTTAATTCTTTTTTTACTTGCCATAAATTTCAATATATATGAATTGCCCATGAAAAAACCTACAGTAGATTAATTCCAAATAAAAGGATTTTCACAATGAATAATAAAAAATCCTTTTCTATGTAGAAATAATTTGTAAAAAATAAATATTTAAAAGTTGTGAATATTCAAATAAAATATATTATCTAAGGATTGAGGCTCTATTACTGTTTAGAGCACCCCGAAATTTCTCTCTTTTCGTATCACCATGGACGATCAAATTATAAATTATATCTATACTATGTTTTATACTATTTCAATACAAATTTATAGCTTGTGTTTCCTATAGCGTTTTTATTACAATTTTGGATGCTTATTAAAAATATTAAATTATAATATAAAAATATATTATTGTAAAAAAGGCAATGGAGCACTTTGGCGTACAATTTTAAGGAAGATTATGTAAGAAGATCGTGAAATGTTATTTGTAGCGAATTTTCTTGAGATAATCTACTGCAAATGCGATAAAGACTGAAAAAGTTAGTAAAGAAGTGAACTAGAGAATTAATTGAATCAGAAAACATGAAATTCAGGACTTTTAATGTAAAAACAATTGTGGCAAAAAGTGGGAAATGTGATAGTGTAATGTAAAACTCTTGTATTCAGCAAATCTCTTTGTTTTGCAGTCACGCAAAAAATTGAATTTCCCCTGTACTTGTATCAATGAGGTAAACACCAATATCATGTATCTGAATGCATTAGGAGTAATTAAAACGATGATATGCACCTACTTTTTTCTCATTTGGTATCAATATTATCAGGTAGATATAAACTTTACATTTGTGTGGTGTGTCCTCATGATTTCAGTTATGGTACCTGAATTTTTTTTACCTAAAACTTTCTACCTAGGCTTACGAAAAACGTGTTTTCAGCGTGTTAAAAAGGTTCAGAGAAAAGATTTACGTTAAGGTATTTACAATATGTACACAAATGTAAGGCTACAAAATTATTTATATTATTAAGAACATAAAAATATCTTTTATTATGTAAGTACGAACATATCATGTATTATATAACATTGATAAATACTAGTGTAATAGTAACTATTGCCTTTTAGTAATAGTTTTTTTGAGTCAATATGTATCATTTC
>JAPDSC010109819.1:153221-172629 GCA_026290005.1 Latrodectus geometricus
TATACGCTCTTCCGATCTTTTATTCATATCTTCATATATATATATATATATATATATATATATAATTCATACCTTTTATATTGATGTGTTTTAATAAAAAATACTACACTTATTTAAATTACAGGATGTTTTTATTTCTATGTAAAAATTGTTCAATATTTTAAGAAAGAATTTACGTCAAATTCAACTTAAACTACATTTAGAAGAAGTAAAAAATTAAGTTCATTGATCAGTAAAAAGTCCTTATTCTCAGTGAATACAAAATAATGCATGCTTTTAATCTTATTGGAATGAATAAAATAGTTTGAAAATATATATTGAAGAATAACAATTTTTAAACTTGCATATATAATCCTTTGCAAAATTTTGTGCTTAGCTAATCCATAATAATAAATAATTAAAGCTTAATTTAAAACGTTTTTAATCATTCTTCAATTAAATATAATGTATTAATTTAATACTAAGTTAGAAATTTAATTTTAAAAAGTTCATTAAGTTTCACACTGTGATATGACCAGTAGAGTAATATATTTCGAATTTTAATTAAATAAAAAAGGCGTATTTATGATTTTTGATATATAAGGAGCGGATTGTTATATACGACCAACTTAGGCATTAGTTTCCCAAAATAAATTAAAAATAATATATTTTTAGGTGCAATATGCATATGTTTCCCAAAATGATTAAAAATATATACTAATTGATAATCCATATATTTTTTTAAAAATGCAAAGACAATTTTTTTACACATAGATAAATTGCTTATTGAATCAATCATTAATGAAGACATTAATATCAATAGTAAAATTAAGATGAAATATTCAACTAACTTAAAAACCAGAAACTAAATGATGTTTTATATTTTATGTCATTTTCTTTTTCGGTTATACCTTTTTAACAGTTTGTTTAAATAATTAATGCAATAAACAAGATATCTTTTTGCATATTATTTCATAGCAATAGCTCAAGCATTAATTATTTTTGAATTTTTATGTATTAATTAAGTCAATATAAAACAAATGATTATACATTGACTTAAATCATAAAATTAGATATACTAATTTGAAATGAGCTAGCAAAGTCTTCATTTGCTCAATATTTGCTATTGTACTTATTCAATATATATGTAAACAATAGGACATATTTACATTCTAGGAAGAAGGTATTGTACCACAGTTGGTTAGATTAAAGAGTTCCATTAACTTAATTGTGTTTAATGTCAACTATACTGAAATTTATCACCGGAAAATGTAATTTATTTTGAGTCATTATGTTTTTAAAATTACAATAACCTTTTCATGCATCAACGCTGATTACCACCACTTTGAAGACTCATTTAAATTACATCAAACTTTTTTCAAACAGAAACTATAAACAAAACAGAAACTTTCAAAGAATCTGCAAGTAATTTATACGAGAGAACATGAAGGTTTATTTAATGTAATAAGTTAAGTTTTTTTCTTAGAATAAAATGGGGCAGACTTATTTGTGTCAATAATATTTTCTAATGTTACTCTCTTAAATCAATATTTTGAAATTTATTTAAGTTCGTTGAATTTTTTATGAAGAAAGAGTAAAACCAGAAGAAATATAAAAATTTTCAGTTGTTCCTATGTAATTATACAAATAAATATATTTTTTCAATTTACTTGCGAAAGAAGTGTGAAGATTTGATATCTTATTTTGACTGAAATAAAGGAAATTTTTCGCATTGACAGCTTTGTCAGAGTTTTTTGGGTTAACTCCCTTGTGATGGCTCACTATCTTAAAAAAGCTCTACCTGAAGAAAACAATATGCAGTAAATATTAAAGAATGTTATCATAATACTCTACAGTTATGTTGTCCATATTACATGGTCTCAAAATTACATTTTAAGTTTAAAGTGAACATTCATCAGATGACGTTGCAATAAAGTCCTTAACTTAAAAAATAAAAAAAGGAAAGAACAGATGAGAATCAAATAATTTGCTTCGTAAAATACTTAAGAAATTAACATGCAGCATATATGTTTCAAGTAGGTTGTACAGAGGTTTTTCTTATCTATCAGACTTCAATAGTAAATTTAACACATTATTAAATAAACTATATTTTAATTCCCTAAAATTTTCAAATAATGTATATGTTGCTCAATATTACTACATTCCGTTCGAAAAAACTATTTCCAAAAGATTATTTTAGTGGCATATTTTTCCTTTCACTTTTTTTGGAAAAGAAAATAAGCCAAATGCAAAAAAATTCGTTAGAAGTGCAGACCACTGATAGGCAAACAGATCACCATAATCTCAAGAAAAGCATGTGATACCACTGACTCACATTCTAACGGTCGGTGTATCTATAAAATAATTCACAGAAGCGCTTGTCCTAGTTTTACAAGGCTGTCGTGATTCATTTCTCATATTAGGCCAGTCATTCCCACACTTGCACATACTCTTGCAATCTTCCCCCTATCTCTTCTAAAAAAATTCTTTCAAGAAACCTCACCCCTTTCTTTTCTCCCTTATTCACAACCTGCTCCTAAGAAGCGAGAGAAACTTATGCCCCACTTTTCAAATATTCTATTTTCCCATACCTACCTATGGTGACCTAAATAAGTATACATATTTTTTTAATATTTAAATCTTTTAAGTTGAAGAAAAAAAAAGTAGTAGATATAACACTTGTTATATTTCCAAATGAGTGCATATTTTATATTCCACATCATGAAGGATATTTAATGAATATATTCTTCTTTTGGAAGAACATTTTTTCATTTTAAATGAAGTTTTTCCATAGCATTTATAACATTGTATCGACAATACATTTGTACTGTGTTTTATTTGCTAAATATTATATAATATTTTAAATACATAGAACCATACAATGAATGACTTTTAGTAGAATAATGGCCTGTGAAAAGTGTTCTGTAAATTTAAAGGAATGAAGTTTAAATTTCATTTGTGTTTGTGGGACTAGTGCTAATTAATATTTCAGTTGGCCCATGCATTTGAACAATTATATAAATATAGATGTTTTAAACCTAATTTAAATGAATTAAAATTTGTAATGGAAACCGTTTTTCTTTTTGCTTGTGCAATGTTTTTTTTAGTTGAAAATGTTTTCCTTCATAAGTTATGTATTAATAAAAACATCAATTTATTATAAATCTATTAGGTGTTTTATATTTGGACTTTGTGATTCTTCCTTTTGTCTGGACAACATTAAATTCTTATGCTTCTCGTCTTACCTCATGCTCAGCACTTTTAAACAATAAAAATCGGAAATATTGGAATGCTAGAGATCTTATGGCGTCAGAGCCAATCTTCTCTGAGCATTTGTAACAAATAAATTTATTCTATTTAAAATGCTATATTCTAAAATTAAAATGAAGAATATTTAAGTTATTTTTTACTTATCTCTCACACATATCAGTTTCCCTTATATAAAATAAGTATAATATTGTTTATCTGTCCGGTTTGCATGTTAATTAAATAAAATTGTGCAATAATTTTTCAATAATCCTGTTTATTTAAGACAGTTATTTTTAGAATTTATAATACGTCTGAAATAAAAAATAATTTGATAAAGAATGATTCATTTTAAGAAAATATTTTGCATAGTGTCTTTTGCATTAAAATTAAAATTTTTTGTTTTAAAACTAACATTTTCATAGTATTTCTATATTTAAATAGTTTGCTAATAGAAAAAATAAATTAAAATATTTTTTAAATACATTTTGCTATTTCTCTTCTTTATATTTATTTGAATAATTTGTTATATTTTTCTATCAATGATTTTTCAACGATTAAGCACTAAATAATATGCTTATAAACTTGAAATTTATTATAATTTAAAAAAAAAAATTTTTTTTTAATTATTTGGAATAATCACTAACAAATATTGATAAAAGAAAAACACTCTTTTGGTGGCTATTTTTCAACAAAACAGGACGCGCGCTGCAACAGATGACCCATCATCAACACATTGATTTTTTATATAATATTGTGTAAGTTACATTTAAATAGACAATAAAATGAAACAAGAATCTTACGCTGAGATCGGGGGTGTGAAAATATATTTTTTTACAGCCAAAAAGGAAGCTGCTTTTTCAGAAGCCCGCGGGGAGCATGAGACATTTTTTTTCCCTTTCCTTTACATATTCCGGGGACGACCGGTGACGACTGCAGCGCCAAATCGCGACGTTGCTATTTTACATCCTCGTACACTCTCTCAGTTCATCGTCTGCTCCGGCGACAAACAAATTAGGCTTAGAGCCCTTACGTAAGCGAATGGAGTGGCTGCTCCACAGGTTGTGTTGTGTTCTGTGTGTTACCCCTGATGTTCGGCTTTCTGTGCGGGCAATTGGACTAGTTTGTGATCGTAAGGAAGTGAGCAGCGATTTTTTTCTAGGGAATCTAAGGTGCAAGATAAAATGTGTGTAATGGATACTTATCTTCCTTCCGTGATTGTGTGATTTGCTTTTGCCGTGCATCGACCGTCCGTGTCTCCGTGGAGTAACCGGCGCTTTTCGCGGCGATATTTACCGTCGTTTAGGCTTAAGAACCAAGTCGGAGAGGGTGAGTTCTTAAAAATTTATGCATTTTTTTACCGAGATAACTAACTACGTTGCATGAAATTATTTTTTTGCAGTAATTTTTTTTACTATTTTTCGCTTTATAAGTAAATATCGATTTTTTAAAAAATAAATCTCAAACTTGATTTCCTGGATGCGGATATATGAGAGAATATTTTGTGTATTTTTTTAATACATTTATATTTTTTTATCGAAACATTTTTTTGAGGCCGCAATATCTGAAACATTCAGATATTGTCGTGTTTTTGACAGAAAATAAAAAATAAAATTTTAAATATTTTTTAAAACAGTCTAAATTATATAATACATGATAAAAAATTTTTACTGACTTTAATATCGATGTATTGTATAAGGTAAAGTTATTTCGCTTTTTTTTCGAAACACATATTCAGATTTGCTCCTTTTTTGATTGAAAATAAAATAATGAAATTTTTAATATATTTAAAATGTAATCTTAATTATTATACAGGATGAAAAAATATTTATGAATTTCGATTTCGAATTTAACAATTTAAAAATACTTCTCGAAAAACGAAAATAGCTATCCCGCAACATAACGTCGTGTGTTGGTAATAAATCGCCGGCACTAGTTCTCGTGTTTTCCCCTTGCTCATGTGCGCTGTGTCGGTAACGTTTCCCATTGAATTACGTAATATCTGTAACGTACGTTCTTCGAATTATAAAACTTTTTGTACTCATATTTACGTATAATAAAAAATATGTATCATATTTGAAACTGCTGAAGTTTAAATTTGCATAAATTGTGAAGATGATTACAGTTTGTGTGTTCATTATTTAGATGGATTTTTTTTATTAAATTGTATTAGCCTTTACAGTTTGATTCATACAAAAAAATTAAATCTTCTTTATTATTATTAAATTAGTGAAATATTTATGTGTCGTTTAATGTCGCTTAAATATGTAAACTTTCAGTATTTTGAATTTTACTTTTCAAACACATATTATTCAGTTTAGAAGCTTTTTTGCTATAATTATGTTATTTAATTTATATAAATTCTTTTACTTATAAATTCATCGTCTCTTAGAAAATATATTCCTTTCTTACAAAAATAAATTGAGATTCATTTTATTGTCTTTAAAAGCTCTATATTTCTAAGTACATAAAAATGAAACTCAAAATTTGCATGTTATTTAGTCCCAATTTTATTTATTTTTTTATTGAGGAACCATTTATTTTATACAGATCTCTGTTGGGAAATACTGTGGAGATTAATGCATAAAGGGAGAATGATTTTACAGTTTTAAAATTCTGTTAGTAAATATTTTAATAAAAATTTTTTTTAGCTTTCAATTTTGTGTTTTATTACAAAATAACAATTATCCCAGTTTTAAAATAAATAATTCAAAAAAAATTTTTTTTTTTTTTATTTAAAACTAATTATTGCATTTCATATTGTGAGCTCAAATGATTGTACACTAATTTTGTTACATTAAATTCTTCTTATGATTTTTTTCTAAAATTCTCAAAATTAATACAAGCTATTCATTTATATTTATAATATATGCTCCAATACGTTTGCATAATTAGAGGTAAGTGTAGATACATTTTTTAGGTAACTATATGCATCATTCCTTAAAAATCAATATTTACTATTACTGCAACTGAATTACATTTAAAAATTATTGTAACATTTAATATAATTATAAAAACAAAAATTGAAATATTACATTAAATATAAAATATTACATTTTAAAAAATGCATTTTATCATTTAATATTTTATTATTATTATATTAACTTATTTTAAACATGTTTAATTGTTTATGATAATTTATGGATTTCAAATTAATTTTCTTGAAATTTACTTATTTAAAGGAAAATGAATTGTAAAATGTATTAAGCTGAATTATTTTTTTGCTTATAATAGAAAGAATTTAAAGATGTGCTAGCTTACTTTTAAAAAATTGTAAAAAATATTTTTTGGGAAATCATGGCTTCAGATTGAATGTACTAAGTGAGTATTTTATATAAACACATTAATATATAGGGACTTCAAAGTAATATAATCTTGAGTTTCAATAGATTAATTATATTTAACAAATTATATTAATTTTATATCTCTCAAGTAATTTATATTATAACAAAAATAATTTTATTGAAAACAAAAACATGAAAAATTTTACAACTATAAATTATGACTTTATTTATATAGATTTCAGGTCTGCGATATTTTTGATCAAAACAAATCTGATTCCTAGAGTTGACTAAAATAGTTTCAAAACTAAAAAAATTTTATTCCTTTCATATAATTAATGTTTTCAAGTTGAACAATTAAGAATGAGCTATTAAAATGAAAAATATTTATACCTTTTCAATATATATATAAATATTAAAAGGAATAAGGTTTTGGAATTCCTTTTTTGTTTTCTGATGTAAATTTCATTAACTACTATTGACTTATAATTTTTTTAAGTAATTTTAAAAAATATTATTTTAATAATCGTTTAATTTTTATTTAGTTACTGTTTTTTCATAAAATAGACTTGTTTATTCATTAATAATAAAAAATTAAAATTATTAAGAATAATTTAAATTTATCAGACCTTAAATACTTCACATGCCTAATATAAATGACAAACTCTTTTTGAAACACAATATTTTGTATTAGAAAAAAAGTTATGTTTCTAAAAAAGGAGGAAGTATAGTATTTCCCTTTTCATTAATTTCTGTATAATTATTAATTTTTTTTTTTTTTTTTTTTTTTTTTGAACATAACAGTTTTGGTTTTCTTTACTTAGTACTAAGGAAGTATGATATTGCAAATAATATAATATCTGGAAACTAAAGTGAATGCAATTTTTATAGAAAATTCTTTTAATGCTTGTTATTGTTCTGAAAGTGCATTAATTTATGAAAAGGAAAAATTTATGAATTCAATTAATTTCAATAACTTTGATTTTAACAATGTAAACATTTGATTGTATGTTAAAAATCTTTTACATTTCATTTTTCATAGGAATAAATTAATAGGAAAAATCATGTTTCCATAATTTAAAAATGTGTATAAACAAACCGTTAATATTTAACAATGTAAGCATATCTTCTTTCTAAAATTGTAGTAATATTTTTTTCATATAAAAATATTGAAATTTTTGCCCATATTTTGTCTTTGTTGAAAAAATATAATGAACTTAATTTGTTAAATGTAATTATATGTATAAACATACTCTCTCTATATATAACCAAGTTTCTTAAAATACATAATTTATTATAAAAATAAAATATATTGAGTCTACAATATTTTTACTGTTTTTTATTATATAACTATTCTTACAAATCGAATTACAATTTTCTATAAATTTTTCAACTAATTTATAATTTAAGAACACATTTATTGTATATATAAATGTGTGCAATTGCATATATAGACTTATTATAAAATATTAAAATATTACTTAATTTTTTTTTAAATTATGTATTACAGAAAGATTTGGCAAAAATCAAGAAAATCTTTTATATATATATATATATATATATATATATATATATATATATATATATATATATATATATATATATATATATATACATTTCCTTAGAAATTCAAATTTTTGAAATTTGCTTTTACGAAATTTTGTTCTTTTCTTAAAATTTAAAGTCAAGTCAGAATTGAGATTTAAAAAGTCTGGCTAAGCACTCTGTAATTTTCTAATTTATATTTTAATTATTGTCTGAGTCTTAAAAATTTTCATTTTAATATTTCATTTTTTAATTTGCTTTCATATTACTGCAGATTGTTATTTTTCCTTTCACAAATTTTAATATTAAAAGAGTCCATTTTTAAATATATGTAAGTATAAACACACACACACACACACACACACAGATATATATATATTCAAGTAAACTTCAGGTTCCTGTTTGAGTACAAGATTCATTTGTTTAGTTCAAGTGCTCATTCAAGTTCTTACAGTTTAAGAAAACCAATGCAATTTCTTTTTAATTTGTGGTATACAATTTAACATACTTTGTATAAAATGTATATTAATTGTTTGTTACTCACGTTTAGTAAACTTTGTTTGCATAGACTTAAAATTAAATTTTAGGTCTGATGTTTCTTTTAATAATAAAAGCTGAATTACTCAATTTTTATCTGTCGTAGCTAGTAAGATCCTGTTTAGGAACACTTTCTATTACAATTGCCGAATTTAAAAAAAAAATGAGTGATAGTTCATTATTTAGTGCATAGATACGGTATTATAAGTAAATTAGCGATTAAAAAATAAAAAACTTAAGTTAATAATCAAAAAATATTTTTTATTGTGTTGTTCTAGAAAAATTTGCTGTAATATTTTTTTCTGTTTTAGTCCTTTTGCTAAAATGAATATTTTATTGTTGATCTGATTGGTTTTCCTATTTTTGTAACAGGATATTTTAGTCCCTTAATTAAACCTTGCTTTAAAAACAACTTATTTCCTAGCTTACCTGGTTTACATTAATTGTATTCTTTAGTTACTAGTTAATTCATTGCCAAATGAGATTGATTTTTGTTTTTCAATTATCATATAACTTAATTTTTAGAAAGCTTCGTTTTTCAAAATAATTATAAAATTGGATTAAAATATATCTCTTAATTGTCCTTAAAAATATATTTCTTTTAGTGTTAAAAGTGTGGTATATTTTTATAAATATTCTTTAAAAAATTAACAATAAAATAAGAAAAACATTTATTTTTTGAATAATATTTATATAACATTTAAAACACTCAATGAAAAAAAATTCCATTTCTAATTTTTGTGCTTGTATATTTAGTTTTCTTTATTTTATTTATATTTTGAACTAAGAATTTTGAATTTATAGTAAGCGTTTTACTTAATAAAAACATGGAAAAAAAAAGTATCGCTTTTGGATGTTTAGACACGGGAAAAAAATCTTTTCTTTAAAATTTAATAATTTTTGCATAAATCCTGTCTCAAATATGATGGTAGCAATAAAAATGTTAAATATCTATAAAATATCCTCTTCTAGATTCCTATTTTGAAATATGTTCTCAATTCATCAACAAGCATTAGCATTATAAAATATTACCAAATTATTGTAATTATTACATTGTGAAATTTTATTAAATAGTGTAAAAACTCATCGAAAAATTTTATTTTTGTTTTTAGATATAAAAATGTGCCATTTAGTAGCTGTCAATATGTAGGAGGAATTATTTTCTTTCCCCCTCTACCTTGCTTTATTTGTAATATGTTGTTAATTTTTACGCTTCTAATGAGAACGTAATCTATAAGAAAATTTCAGTTGTATCAGTATAAGAAAATTTCAATTTTCATTTGTAAAGTGAGTTTCAATTATTATGAACTCCTTAAAGTTACTATAGAAAATATAATTACAAATATTTATTTATTAATTCAATCAGTACAGTTAATTTCAGCTGAGACATTGTTGGGACAAATTTTTATGCTTACGTGATTTTTATAATTCGAATTACTTAGTTAACTGTGAACTATAACGCTTCGAACTTTTGAACATTTTAAATATAAAAATAACGTTATATAATTAGATTTTTATTTGATATACTATTTATTAATTAATTTTAAATTGTTATCATTTAATTGTGATTATTAAATAATGTAATCTATTAGAATAAAATTTATATTTTAAAAATAAAATTGTATATATTTTATTATGTATGAAATTTTATTGAAAATTATTTTTGCATTTTTTTATAAATAAATTTTGCTAATTTTTATTATTCAATATGATTGCAACATTAATTATTTAATTATCACTTTTAATATTACAAATTAATTTAAAAAAAGTTCTTTTTTTAATTGAGTTTTACGAATTTGTGTCATTCATTACATAGCTTCAGTTTTTACAGGAAATAAATGCTATGTTTCTTATTTTTCGTTTCTGAGTGTTATAGGGTTTTCTGCATTTCCTTTTTTCGGAACACTAAATATGGTTCGTTATCAATAAAATGTATTTTGGAAGAAAGTAGCCACATTGAAGTTCAGAAGCTCTTAGAGTGTCCTTAAGCAATTCAACTGATCAATTCGCAGTATCAAATAATTTCGTATTAACATTTCCATAATATTTTTAATATCGTCAAATACAACGTATTTCAATGTAGTTTATAAGTTAAAGGATTTAAAATTCCACTTGACACAATTATGACTTTAAATTATCTCTCAATTGTACATATTATTATTAAAATTAATCTTCTATATGTTTGCTCTCTTTAAACTAATTTTCATAGTTCAAAGTAAATTTTTATAATTATGTAAACTTGCATAAAAAATACATATTTTTCATTCTGTTTATTAAGTATTAAAATATATTAAAATAGGAAAAGTGACAATATATTTATTTTTAGAATAAGTGTATAAATATCAATAAATAAAACATATAATTTTTAACAATTGAAAAAACATTATAAAATTTCCTATAGTTAATTTAATTTTAAAATTTACATTTTCATCATCTTTATTTTGTTTTTACTTTAACGCAAGTGTAAGAAAGTTGTACCAGTAAATTTCTATTTTTTAAAAAAGAATGCTCATAGTTCATTTTATAAATAAATTTTCCAATTTTTTTTAAATATTTTAAAAATATTCTTTTAAAATATTAAACATTAAAATGAGAATGATAGTGGTATTTTGGAATTTTATATATCTAGCAGTATAAATTCTAAAATGCCTAATTAATAAAATTATTTTTAGATATATTTTGTTATTAATAATCTGGTGTTAATACCTTTGTGAATATATACTTCAATATTTTAACATTTTCGTATTCGCATGCATTACACAGTGTTTGTAAATAGAATTTTAACTTATTCATGGAATTAGTTGCAATATATTGTAAACTTAAGCTAAAACAAATTACTCACTATCCTTGACTTATTAATTGAATAATTAATCGTTGAAAATAAACACTCCGTGACGGATGTGATTAAATAATAAAATTATGTAAAAAATTTATTTTTTATTTGAAAAAAAAAATCTTTTGTTAAAGAAAGGTTAAAATTATTTATGAAATTTATTATTAAAATGTGAATATGTATGTACTTTTATAAATATTTTTAAGTCATAATTTCATTACTTTTTATAATTCTAACAATTTTAAATATTATAGATCATAATTTTCGTATAAATATTGCGAATCAAAACAGTGCAAAAGGTTATTGTATATATAATATGAATACAGGAAATGATACTTTTTAGACTTAAATATTTTTATGAATACAGGAAATAATACTTTTTAGACTCAATCGAAGGAATTACCATGCCTAATAAAGCTTTCGTAAGCTTATACATCTTTTTGCCTCTTTTCCTGATACTTTATTATTTGAGTTCTCTGAGCTAGAAATCGAAATCTTAATTTTTTTATTATATTAGATGCCAGAAAGCTGTATAGTGTTTTTCATAGAAATTGAAATGCAACCTTTTTTGCATTATAAAATTGATGATAATATTGTTGCCATAAAATCCTCACTTTGTAAATTGTAACAAATTAAAAATATAACTTTCGTTTATTTTTAACAGTTTGAAAAACTTTTTTTGTTTTTAAATTTGTCTTCGTACAATGCATAAAAAAATTGTGATTTCAAAATTTTCACTTGAGAAGACAAGACACTTTTTCGATAACTTTAACTGTAAAAGTGAGCTAAATTAAAAAGTGAGCATTGCTCAATACTGTCTAAATAATAAATACGAGCTCTTCTCTGTGCAGTTTTTACTTTTGCAATAATTATTGTTAACAAATGTTTCATTGTTACTTCGAATGTGAGCACAATTCTCTGACTCGCGCAAGAAAAACAATCTTAAATTCTTTGCATATATGGAAAACGATATTCCAACAAAATTTCTTTCGTTTTGGTACTTATATTATTTTGAATACAAAATATGAGACAGTGTCATTTGATTTTATGTAGCTCTATTATTTTAGGAGGGGGGGGGGGAGAAGAAAAAAAACGAATATATCTAAACATTTAATATAATAATATTTTGTTGCGTGAAAAATATGCCTAGTGTTTTTTCTCATGTTCTACGGAAAACAAATGTGAAATAAAAAAGCATATTTCTGTGAAATTATGAAGACAAGAAATATTAGTTTTTATGTTGGCTTATTTTATATATTTGCTAAAGTGATAGTTATCAAGGGCAAGTGATATATTTTGCTGCGTCTAATATAAATCTGCCCTCTAAATTTCTATAACTTCCTGAATAATGGAGCATTGCAATTGCTTAGATCTTTTTAAAATCATGTAACAATATAAATTGTTTTACTTTGTATTGTTACTGAAAATTACAACAGTGTTAAATTTTAAGCAGATCAACAGTTAAATTTAATTAGCAGTTAAATTTTAAGAGATAATATAATCGATTATTTACTTCTCTTCTAAAATACATTGTGTATAATTTGACACTGTGAAATCAATATTGCTATATGAAAACCAATAGTTAGTTTTTCCAATGATCTTCAATTTTCAGAACATCATGTTCAATATTTATTAAAAAATCACTTGTTGAATAAAAAGGAAACAATATAATTTCGATGATCTGAATTGTTTTACAAATACACATCTAAAAATGATTAATGTTTTGAAATTTTTTAAAAAAAGTAATTTTGTCGAGAATAACAGTTAATAAATAGTTCAATGAGCAGTGTCTCTTAGCGTTTGTATTAGAGAGTACATTAAGGGGTTTGAACCTTAAAAAAGTTTTAAAACATTTGATCTAGAGTACCATGGGAAAATAATATCATTTAACTTTAAAAATACCGAGAGACGGTATATTAACTGCACATTATTTTCGAAGCAACCATGAAAAAAATTGCCAAAACTAATGGCATATTATTTTGTAAAATATTACTCATACATAAGTACACTTACATTGTACTTATGAGACAAGAAAGTCATATGGAATAAGGAGAATGAAAGGATGAGGCATTTATAATATTTTTTCCGTAAATTTTAAGAGGAAAACTGAGAGAGAAATTGTTAATTTTGTTCATTATGTTAAATATTTTAAAAAATTAGAATGTTCGATAACGTTGCATGGATTTTTTCATTGATAAAAATATACGAGTAGAGTAATCAATCAATAATATAATTTTTATAAATACTTTCTAATTATTATTTATTGCTTTTAAAAACTTTAACATATCAGTTATGGATGGCATGTAAAAAAAAGAATTTTTATAAAAGGATTGTCTTGAAACTCTTGGGGTATAATGTAAAAGGCAAAAATGAAACTTGTACATATTTAAATTCGCGGGTTATCTCTACACTCCATTTGGCCTTAAATAATTAATTTCTGGATTTCACCGCTGTTTATTGAGTATAATCTAAACTCAAAGTGAATTTCTTGGTTTATAAGGGCCTTTAGCTACTTAGAAGTAATTGCTTATTCTAGGAACTTCTTATAAAAATCCATCTTTTTTTGTGTTTAAGTCTTTATAGCAAGAGCTCTTGTTGTCTAATTAAATAAATATTTAACATATAGTAAATGTAGATAAAAAGTTATGCTAACTTTTATGCTTAATGCATAATAAGTTCAAAATATGAAATATTATAGTAAAAAAAAATTAAATAAAAAAAAAACTTAAGACATAAATTTCAATCTGTTATAATAAAAGCTTTTTTCTACTTAACGTATGTTTCATTTATTGAGAGTAAAAATTAATTTGTAACCATAATCACTGAATCCCAGGAGTAAGACAGTTTATTGAGAATATTCATTAAAATTGTTCATAATTTCTATTTTGGCTTATTTCGAGTAAAGATTAACAATATATTGTATTAATTTACATACTTATTTAAAATATTATATTTAATTATAATATGTATGAAAATTCATATAAAATATAATTATTTTTACAATTTTGAAGTATTTTTCAAAAGTTATCAATTGCATTGCCAATTTGAAAGAATTGAGAATTCTGATCTAGTCTTTATCAGTTAATAAAAAATTTCAGAGTTTTTAATTTTTTTCTCAATTTTTTTAAATTGAAATATTTATTTCCTATTCCATTATTAAGAATTATATAAATAAAAATAGACAACAGTAAAATATTTTTCTCTTTCATATTTCCTTTCATCAACGATTATGGCATGATAATTGATTTTATAAATCAATCAAAATTCTGCTTGCTATTTTTAATATTTTTATTTTAAAGTACGTTTAATCGCAAATTTTATTAATTGCAAAATGACAAAAGTATATTACTATGTATTTTGATCAATAAAATAATTTAATCAAGTTATGACTAACATATACATTATGTATTGAGTAAGACGAATATTAATTAAAGGACACAATATGAAAAAATATAATTTTAAACAAAATTTGTAAATATTTTAATATTTATGTTTTTAAATATTTTAATATTTATCACTATTTTATTTTGTAATTTAATTAAAATTATTTTAATATAATCAAATTATTATGTTTAATATTATCCATAATTAAATAGTATTTCTTAAACCTAAAAAATAAAAATAATATCTACATGAAACTATGAAATAAAACCTGCTGAAAAACCTGCTCATTTTATTTTGAACTTTCATAAAAATATTTAAAAGTTCAAATAAGCTACCTGGAAGTTTGATGCCTATCTTGGTATTTTGCAAAAAAATACACATGCATTTTTTTTCAACACTCTGCTCATACTTTCTTGACTATACTTTTCAAAGTACTGCCCTTATGCAATGCGGCGGGGCAATGGAAAAAGAAATTGATTCTCTTTAAAATATTTTGAAATTCTTTTTGAAAGAATATCAAAAAAGTGAAAATACATCTATAAACTAGAAAATTTTTATTTTATCTAAATTCTCTCTAAAGATTTAGAAATTTATATATATATATATATATATATAATGTATCATTCATGTTGTTATGACGTTATATTATTGTCCATATTTCGTTGCGTTAACACGCAAATAAAGCTGTCTTATTTGCAACTAATCCTATGGCTAAAATTACAAATTTATATGAAGGAATTTATTGTATAAATACAAATAACAAAATTCTTTCATGTAGAGCAAAATCGTATTTTTTAAAAAATATATAAATTTGTAATAAAGTTATGATAGAATTTTTGGCAATCTCTACTAATTTCTAGTTTTTTGTACTTTGAAAAATTTAGTAAATTTTCATGTAAACTAAAGCAAAACACTATTACGTTAAATATTCGTTAAATATAAATCGTGAGTGTTATCTGATATCTTTCTAAATCATTTTATGCCCTTATGAATTTGCAAATTTAATTAGAAAAAGTTTCAAAATCTTTTTGAAAACTAATGAAATTGTTTCTTTTAAATATTAACTAATTTAAACATAATATTATTTTGTTAAAATGTTCTAAAATGTATTTATTTGCTACATAAAAACATTTCCTTGTAATGTGGGAATTCTGTTACAAAGTAATTTATTTTTGAATATTTCTTCTTCTTTTTTAAACCAATAGAAATTCTTTTTTAAACCATTTAAGATAAAACTATTTCATATATAACATATGCTTCTTAAAAAAGGAAAAAAGTAATTGCATTATAAATTAGAAGAAACTTAGAAATTTTTATATGTTAATAGATATATTTATTAAAATTATTTTCTATTTTTAGCCAATTTATTAGTTTTTTTGTTTCTTATTATTTATAATCAATTATAAATTATTTTCTTTGGGTTCATTATGTATTTTCATACATTTTGATGATGATTCCTTTAAATATTCAATTTTTAAAAATGAAAAAAGTCGTAAAATTTCATTAAGTATGTAGGTGTATCATATTTGTTAAGATTTAAATTAAGGAATTAATATTATGACATTTAATCATGAAAGTATTTGTTAAAGGTTTAACAAAATTAAATGTCATTGGCAATAATTTCCCTTGGAAACTTTAGTTTCAACGAGCGAAAATAATAACTGGTTGTGTAAGTAGGTTCAGAACATTTAAAAATTGAATTAAAATGTACAAATTTTGAATGTTCTCTATCATTGCTATATAAATTTATATAATATATAAATTCCTATTTATAAAAATTTATATATAATATATAAATTCCATTGAATCCATTCTTAATTGTATGATGGTGCAGTAAAGCTACGAGTTAACACCTAAACAAAAAGTTAGTTAATCATGTATTAGTTGTTATTTAAAAAATTTTAAATTCTTAATCAGTAAAGTTACACATTTTCAATATTTAAATAAAGATCTTTCCAACTTGATAGGCAATCGGAGCTAAATGTTTTAAGGGATTTAATTTATACATAAAAACTGCCTGTATCGCAGCCAAGCATTGTTATCTAACATGGAATTTTTTTTTTTTTTCCTTTTGTATCACAATGCAAAACCACATATTTCTGGAGCAGCAATGATAAAATTGGTAGACTTGTGATATGAAACTAAGGTTTATCCTTGTATACCCTTGACCTGTCTTCAACTGATTATCGTTAGTTTCCTAAACTGAAACTTCGCCTTTGCAATAGGATATTCGATAGTAACAGAAAAAACCTTCAGTATTTTTTGAAACCTAAAAACTGAGTTCCAATAAGACATCTCTGGCTTTATACGAAAAAGAAGTGTTTATGGATACTCAAATTCCCAGTTTAATATTACCTTAATTATATTTCATTTGAAATTTATAACATTTTCAAGTTTCTAAATGCCTGCCTAAAATATGAATTGACAAATATTTCTAAGTCAAATAAAAAATACATATTATTTTTAAAGTAAAATTTCTATAAATTGAATTATTTAATTTATTTATTTTTACAGTTATCTAAATATCACGAATTTGCTGTGCATTTTTCTTTTCATTGTAAGATGGCTAAATTGTAACGTTTTTTTTTACTTTTGTTATTTAGATCATTTACCCATTTCTAACACTATTTTATTTCATATAAGTATTGTTTTTTTAATAAGGTTTTCATGTTATTTAATTTGAAATTATGCATGATTTAGAAATTTCATTGACATTCAATAATGTGGGTTAAATCTAGAAGAATTAAATACATAAATCTACTTTAAATAGTATATTTTTATGTGTTGACTTTTTTACACTTGTTAAAAATCTTTTAAGCATTTTTTTTTATGAAAAACGTAACATAAATATCGTATATGTATATAATAACAGAAATAGATATTATTAAAATTTGACTCCCTAGTTACAACATATTTGTAGATTTTATTTTTTACTAATTATAATATATATTCTACTAATTCTCTATTAATTATACTCTAAATATCCTTCTACTAATTATACTATAATAATATACTGACAAACACACACCAATATGTTCGTTATAATAATAGGGAACGTATTAGTGTGCGTTTGTATGTAAGTTATTGATACCTATTATGATTTCCTTGAATTTTTAAATTTTAAAATACTTTTCCCCATTTGATGAGAAAAAAATTTCAATTTAAGAAACAATTCAAAAACGCAGTTATATTTAAGTTTTTTTGAGGGGCATTTAATAAATTTTTATTTATTATTACTTGCAAAACCACCATGGTTATTTCTAACATTTCCAAAGAGTACTGTATAGTTAGTTTTTTGTCTATTAATTGACGGAAATTGAAATGTCTGGTGACACAAATAAAAAAAATATATAAAATAAGAAATCATATAAAATGTAATTAAGTTAGAGTAGCCACTTTTTTAAAATAATGCAAATGGTATTTATAGCTATAAAGCTAATGTAAATGTAAATGATTGAAGCAAGAAATTGAAAACAAAATTATCCTTGTTTCCAATTCCTTGATTAATTAACTAATACAATTATGTGTTTTAGTTTAAAAGAATTAGATATTCATTTCTTCATGCTTCCATCTTAATTTTGTTTCATATTAAAATTCTACAGTAAAAATATCCATGTTTTCCCATAAAAATATTTATTTTTAAGTTTAAAAATAATTCATGAATTAAATCCAAATTATTCTCTAATTCTAAATTAAATACATAAATATTTCCTACTCTATATTTTATATTTATCCTTATTTTTAATTTTTGTACACTTATTTCATATTTTATAAAACAATATCTAGAAAAAGATATGCAATGTTTCCATCTTAATTTTTCTATTCTATTATAAATTCTATTCCTCTACTAAATAAATAATAAACTGAAGCTCGTATGAGTTTTGTTTTGGATTTATATTCTTTTCAAAAAATATAATTTTGGCTATTCAATTGTACTGCTTTAAATTTTAAAAAATTGTTTTGAAATTAAACAAAGAATTATTCTCTTCGTTTTAAATGTATTCAAAAATAATAATAATTAAAATGCTTATAAATTATTAATTTTGAAAAGAAATGATCTTTTTGATTTTGCATTACTAAAATTTTATAATTTTTTTAAAAAATGTTAGAAATGGTGTATTAAGAAAAGTAATAATATGCGTATACATACTTAACAATGTAGATTCTATTAAAATATTTTAACAAACACAAATAGAAAAACATATCTATAAAGAATTTTTAAACATTAAAAAAAAATCTCAGAAAAAATTAACCATTTTTTTTCTTATTTAAATTTTTATTCAATTCAATTTTAGCTTTATTTACTTTTAGATTTCATAATTTGAATGCTTCTTTTGACCAATCGATTAACTCCATATAACGAAAAGTTAGTAAAATGTGATAAGAAAGTGTATATATATATAAAATTTTTAATATTAACTTTTTTTATTTGCAAATGATTTTTGTGGTGATAAATTTTATTATAAGTAAAATTTGTTCTGAATATACAGTTATATTTACTATATACTGCTTTGAATTTACTAATACGATTTGGGAGGGGAAATGGATATTTCACTTCCCAAATCGTATTAGTAAATTTTAAGTTTACTTAGATGTAAATCCC
>JAPDSC010109819.1:172639-191234 GCA_026290005.1 Latrodectus geometricus
TAAATCGAGAGAATCTTTTTCTTTCAGTTCTTAGCAATTGCTAAGAATTAATAATAAGAGAATGAATTCAAATATTAAATATTTGTATTAAGAGTAAAAATATTTTTATGGTGAGAATATAGATTAATATTCTGCTAATTATTATTTTATTCTTAAAAATTTTGTAAAAAATTGTTATTTGGTCTAAGTATCACTAACACTCGAGAAAATATCATTACGATTTTAAAGAATAATTTTAAGATTGAATTTGATTTTATTTTTTCACTCAAATATTTTGCTAATTACAACTTACTGATTTAATTTCTTTACACTAAATATTTTAATTTTATTTAGTCAATTTTATAGTTCAAAATGCACTTGAGCTATTATGTTAATGCTTTCAATTGCTATTAAAAATATATGAAATTGCAAAATACTTACTGCAGTTGACAATAAAAAATTATTTTAAGTCAAACTATAAGACTAAAATTTGGTTTTAAAACTTCCATTGCATATATAAAATTGCAAAACATAATTATATGTTTAATTTTATGTGGAAAAATTCATATACATCTAGTTTTGATTTTAAAACAGAAAATACAACAATGATTAGATATGCTGGAGAAATTAAATATTGCATTTTCTATTTCATTAATAGGAATTGTTTTTTAAGAATTTGCATTCATTTTTAGTTTTTGAAATATAATTTTTTTAAAATATTTAATTCTTAAATTGTTTTATAAATGTGAATTCTGTTTAAACATTTGAGTAACGCTATTGAAAATAGATAAGAGTTGGAAATAATCGTTTGAAATGGTAATATTTGATTTCGATTCATATGTGTATTTATGTATTTGATCATACTAATGTCGATCTAACATATTTATTATTTTTTAAAATATTTTAAGTTATATTGTAGGGTATAATTAGCCTCGAAATAGGCAACATATGTTTTGTGTAACGATTTTATCTTGTTGGTATAATGTATACATAGTTTATATGTAAAAGAAAAAAAAGTATTTATTAAAATACCCATATAGTTTTATTGTGAAAAGCTCAAGTTACTGTAAGAAGCGATATAAGGATGTGACATTAATATATTAAAGAAATATTTTTCTTAACACGCGCACATGTTTGTAAAAAAATCAAATGTTTGTCCATTTTATAGAAATCTGGTTGTAGAAAAGATGCCATAAATCTGCTGCTTCCTTTGTTGCCATCCGGGGGAGGACCATTATCATGAATGCTTCCTTCGAGAAAACTCTCGGGATAATCACTCCCGGGCTGGTCTCGCATGCCGAGCGAATCGAAAGGATGATTAAATCCAGCGGTCTGACCGTTCTTAAGAAAAAGAGCGTTCTGCTGAGGAGAAATCAAGCGCAGCTTTTTTTTTCACATTCACCGAGGAAGCAGGAGCCAGGAACTCGAAAAAGCCAATTTCGACGACGACCCTGATGATGGGGAAAGAAATCTAAAAGCCTTTATCGACTCGATGACCACTGGACATAGTGAGGTATTGATCATAGCGGGATTCGACGCCGTATCCAGATGGCTGGAGCTTATTGGTCAGGCTAACTCCAGCCGAGGGCAGCCCAATTGCATTAGCGTTTTGTTGGGCGATGGGGTGCTTGCCAGTCGAGATGTCCGAGCGGCCAGCAGTGAAATTCGATTTTTCTTTCCGGATACTCAATTTGAAGTCGAGTTCAGCTCTCACAGTGCTAACGAATACCTCTCGGACATGGTGTTCCCGCATCTTCTAAAAGGGCTCGTTATCCTCTGCAAGGAGAAGCCGCAAATCCCTGTGCTGTGGCTGGCACATTGGCTACTACAAAATCGTCCCTTCGAGTACTAAAAATCTCTAAATTGCCACTTTGCTTGACTTTTCCCTAGTGCCCATCTTTTTCTCTAAATAACTTTCGTCGAATTCCGAAAAGGGTCACTTTTCTTTTTAATATTTGATTTAAAAACGTTTTTTAGCAATGCCTATTCGGTGCAGTCCTTATCTTCATTATCAAAATTTTTGCCAAATTTAATAAATAAAAGTCAATGCTGGACTTTTTTATATTTTCTTGGAAACGAAGACATACTGATAGATAGAAAGATACACATTAGTTTTCCTCGCAATTATATAAAGTCAATTTACTTTTAATGGTTTTTAAATAATTACTGATAAAGAAAAAGTATTCAATAAAATTAATGTCTTTTAATAACACTATGAAATTTCTAAATGCTCGGAAGAATTTATCTACATTAAGATCTAAGCTGATCTTATTGTTCATTACATTTAATTGACATTGAACACATTGAGAGACAAATAAAAATCTTTTCTTATTTAATCATCATAAATTTCGAACATAATCGGATGAAATATTTTTCTCTACCTTTGTAGAATCGAAAAAGGAAATGATGATTTGTTAGGGAAAGGAATGAAAAGTCATACTGTGAACTATTTCTATATTTCGCTTCCTCTCTAATTCCTTATATTTTATTTTTTCTTCCTTGCTCATATTATCTGTCTATGTATATTGCAAGCTTTTTGTTATTGCTGCAAATATCTTTAGAAAATATTTTTGCTAATTTATTCTAATGGTTAAATTTAAAAGTTTTGTGCTGCATATCTCTTGCATTGCAGAATTTTATTTTATTACAAATTTCTCCATGCACTTAAGTAGGAAAATTCATAATGAATCAAAGTAATCAGCTATGTTGGATCCGATATAAAAATGTGATAGTTAAGTAAATAAAACTAAATGCTTCAACTTTATATGAAACTCAAAAATAATAATTAAAAAATGCGAATTAAAAAGACAAAATTTCGTATTAAATGAATGAAGTGAATTTAAAATTTCTTTAAATATGTTATATTAAGCCATTTACAAGAATATTAAGCTCACAAAATGTGGCTTATTTTCCTAAACAAATTTCCATATTCAGCATTTCCAGAATAATGCGTATTTTTATATACAATAAAAAAAAATTGCATTTTGGGTATTGGTATAAGTGCAAAATTTTCCACTTGAGATGTTCTCACATGGTGAATTATGTTTCGGTTCAAAACAATCCATGTGAAAGTAAAATGCATAATTTATTTTAACCATACAGATATCATTAGTTAAAAAATAATAATCTAAAGAATGCTTGAAAAAAAAAAAAGAATTATTAAATAGAAGACCAAATTAAATGACATGCGTTTTCTTTTTAGTAAAATGTTTTGCTTCCAAATCAAACAAAATAATGAAATGATTTTCCGATTACAATGTCAAAAAACTTTGTCCATCCAATTGAAGATTGACGCAATTGGTTTAAAGTAGTTGTGCTTTTATCAGCCAAATTGGCTGAAGTTTATTCACCTTTTGAAAAGAGATGTATTTATCGGAGGTATTATTGCATGACGTGTCTTTTGTACACTATGGCTTGCATTGCAAAAGTGTTGGGAATTTTGCCGGCTCTTTTTACTTTATCACAGGTGCTGTTCATCAGAGCAGAATGTGAAAAATGCTGCTTCCTTACCCTGACGCACTTGATAACGCATTGCACTTAAGCAATTTCATAGTATAAATAGTAGCACGTCTTGCTAAATTATTCATTTTAAATACTTATTCTTTAAAATAGTCATGTCTTCATGGGGGATTAAAATAGAATTGCTCATTTTCAGACAGCATCCAAAAGGAAAAATTTTTCTGAGATTTTAACTTATTGCTGACTAAGAAAATTACTAATTGTTAAAAAATATATTATTTCAATTTTTTCATTCCAATAGTGAAATTTTCATTACATTCTTTAGAATAGCCGATTTTCATTACAATAATTTTTATATGAAAACATGTTGTAAGACTTTATGATGTAACCTTGTTTAGAAAAAATGAAGCATAGAGTGGAAAGTATAGGAAAAGGTCTTTTTTAATTATTTGTTGCATGTTTTCTAAACTTTGAAAGTATGTATGGTACCTTTGCCACTTTTTAACGATAAAATGCATAAAATGTTTTGCTTAAAACCTAAAGAATAAGTTTTATCCTTGCATACTTCAAAATTTTAATAGCCAATAAAATTTATCATTTGCATAAACATATTTCAAGTTAAATATGCTACCAGTAGAACTATTTTTCTGAGATAAATGTATAGCGTATATTGATATCTATATTGACAGATATACATATAAACAAAACTTGTATATAATAATTGTATATCGTGTTTTAAATTTTATTAACTCTATGGAAAAACTGTGTTATGATTTGCTTCAACTGAAATCTTATAGTCAGTAATTTTATTTGCTATTATTTTATATCTTCACTTTAATAGGCAGAAACTTTGGAAAAAAAAAATAACTCAGTTATTACGAAAAATTACTTGTCCTTTAACCCCAGTATTTTATTTAATATTACAATAAAAGCATATTTATTTAAAATAATTTTTTTTCATTTTTTTTTTTTAAAAAAGTATTTTTTGAAAAATTTATTTATACAGAGAAATTTTTAAATTAACATTTTAAAATTGTTTAAAATAAATTTGTTTTTATTGTAAATTGATGCAAATAATAAATCTGAAAAAAATCGAAGGAGATAATAAATCAAAATAAATATATTGTAGGAAATAATTAAACACATTTTATTTTTACAGAATAAGTTTTGAATTATTCTCTATTGATTCTTTTGTTTAAAATAGTTTTTCTTTCACCGACAAATTTGGTTGATGGAAAATATAATTCTAGGTAATCATCAATGATTTATATTATTACAATGCAAATTAAACACAAAAAACATTTCCTGCACTAGTTTAACTTTTATTGTAATAGCATATAAAATTCAAAAGAGAGCAATCAGTATATAATTGAAATGTGTGCTAACTAATTATTATAAATCATTTTATAGTAATTAATCAATGAACATTATAAAAATACAGAAAGTATACACATAATTATATAATTGTTAAGCGTATATGCAGTATCCTATTACATAAATGTTTAATCCTCTTATTTAATGGATGAAAAAATTTTATTCAGTTGCATAAAACTTCTTTAAAATACTGTTCTTAAAATTATTAAAAGGTTTTATTTTAATTTGAAATTCTGTAAAGTAAAATTGTGAGTCCTCAAACTAATATGATGAGATTGTAAATTAATGATTGAAAGAATTCTTAAAAAGTAGGAACTTCAATTTGAGTAATTTTTTCCCCGTGAAAACCATAATCGGAAACAAGAACTCTTCCCGTATTCAAAAACGGACTGTTACTTCATTCTCACTAAATGAATCATTTGCTTGTCTTGTGAATAATTGTTTTCCTTTTCCATCCCAAAGATTGCAATATTTACCAGGAAACTGAACTCTCGACTTCCTTTTCTATCACACATTTTGATACAAAATTTGCAATATCAATCGATAGATAATCTTTCATTGCCAGATTTCATAAATGATGTGACTGAAGATATCTTATTTTGAGATCATTGTTTATAGAATTATATTATTTTTATGTAAGCTACATTAATGACACTATTAACTTTCAGAGCGGAATTAACGTACTTCTACATGAGCATCGCGTGTCATTTAACTGATGTAATTTAATAAAATTGCGAACAAAGTTGAATTTTTCACTTTTTGGAAAGGGAAAGTTAGGGAGACTGTAAAAAAAGATGATTTTTTTTTGGTTGTCTTCACCCGTGTTGCCTGTGCATCACTGTTCCTTAAGCTGCACGATTTAACAAACTGGTTGAAAAATTTCACGGTTTATCGTCTGACAGACTGATGTGCTTTCTTCGCAGCTGCGTGGGTTTTTTGTTAACACAATTTTGTTATTACTTTAGAATTGCAATTTTTCAACCGAAACAAATGGAACCGGTTTGATATTTTTTCCCTTTCTCTCTAATTTTCTACTTCAAATATTTTTTTCTTTTTATTTCTCTTTATGCACACACCACAGATACATATATATATATATATATATATATATATATAATATACAGCCTCGGTTTTACAAACAATGTTTCAGAGCACATTGCTATGAAATATTTTTATAATTGAACATGATTTGTTGAACAAAAATTTAAAATCGATGGTATTTTTTAGATGCAGTTATTTGAATTGTAGTAAATATATTGGATTTTTTTATATTAACATAATAAATAGTGCTGAATTAACATTTACAGGCGAATACTATATCTATAGTTTCCGATTACTATTTTATATTTTAAAGTTTTTTCAAAATTACATATATATACCTTTAGTTATTACAAGCAATTTAAATATATAGAAAGAGAAAATTTCTTCGTACAGTGTGGTTTTGGATAATTCAATTTTTCGACTGATACTTTTTCTGGCAAACATATTTTTCTCATCGAAAGAATCATTATAATCAGATAATTATCAGAACGTTTTATGCTTCATATGTCTAAAATGCTCAGACCTCTGAGAGATTTTTTTAGCCCTTTCTCCTCGTCTCTCAGAAACTTTATCAGTTCCTCTGTTTGTGTTTTCTTATCCAATTTTCCCTGTCTGATAAGGAGGTTTAAAATAAACAGTTCTTGTCTTCCGAATGATTTGCCTTTTCAAGACAGTTATTTTATTGTTACAGCAGAATATCACTGTAGATAATTGTCATAACCTCGTCACGCTACATTTGTTTGACTGGACAACGTTTTATAATGAGGAAGATAGCATGTTAATACTTTTGAAAATGCCTATATTGTAGGTGCGCTTTAACACTCACGCATTAGTTTGATTAATATTATAGGATTAAAGTCTTATCTATTTTTAATAAAATGAATGCTCTTTTGGGTTAAAAATGATCTGTAAAAACAGAATGAGATGAATATCAAACTGCTGTGTTTATTAATATAGGGAAATTTTTTTAAAAAAATAAATTACTTATAAGAAGAGTACTTAAAGGTACTTGTGAATGTACTTAAAGGAATTATTTGCGTTTACAATGAAATAAAAACTTTTTAACTGAGGAAAGAATTAATCTGAGAGAAGTGATTTAATGCTAATCAACTTAGCAATGATTATGTGCTTCACACTTTAAGAAGCTGCTGCTCACGAATTGTCCATTACCCAGAAAAGTTTTCCTTGAGTTATATACGCGAGCACGTTGACAATTTCATTTCAAGCATTTAATCCTAAAATATGGCATATCAAAAGTATCAACAATCAAGAATTTGTACTATATTAAAACTTAGTTTTATTATGAAGCAATCTAATTTTATAAAAATGCTTAAAATTTTCATTATTATTAAACTGAAAACTTCTTAGTATGAACCTAAAAAAGTGTGGAAAATTCATTTAAAAACTTACTAAATTAGGAATAGAACGTGCTTTAACCTAAATGCATGTGCCTCAAACTAGGTACATTCATTTAAATTAACGATTTTATGTGAAATATATTAGGTTCATAAAGTTACACTATCGTCAGAATAAATAAATCTAACCAACAACCTTGTTTTAAAATCTATTTTTCAAGCACTACGCAATCTTTTTATTGCATAAGATAATTAAATATTCAATAATTAGATCTTGAAATGAAACTCTTAAAAACGCTATTTTGATATAATTTGGTTTTAAATAAGCCTTAATTTTTTTTATGTTCATGCGGTTTTGTTTTAACTTTCTATACAACCATTAAAAAAACCAAAAGCCTGTTGTAAAAGTAAGTATAATCATGTTTTGTATTGTTGAACAAAAACCTGTTTATTGACGTTAGGTGAGAAGGATGCAAGGGTAGAATATTGTTGTGAGCAATGGCAATGCTATTCTGCTCGTGCTTATTACAGGAAAGTAAAGATGTCAATAAAGAAAATTACTTTGAAAATACTAAAATTATCATTTATTTTCTGATTAGATATGAAAGAGAATCTGCATTGCTTGCACGATTGATTTTTTCTGAGGATATCTTTTCTTAAAGACCAATCGATTAGAATTCCTTTTATTATTCGGCGATGAGTAAAAATAGCAGTTATAAAATTAAAAGATTTTAAAAAGATAAAAAAATAAAATTATTAAAATTGTAAAATGAAAAACGAGCCAAAACAAATACTGCGAAATTTTCATAAATCAAGTTCAGTCGATTTACGTCAAAGATCCGTTTGTTTAATAATAGTGCAGAAATCTCTCTCTATTATTAAAATGATATGAAATTCAATGTTAGATATATTTCCTAACGCATATCACGTATCAAAAAAAACATGAATAAAAATATGTAGAAATTTTTTTAAATTTTGGTAAAAGCATACAAAATTTCTTTGGTCATAATCCTGGCTTACTTTTGAAGAATCTAAAAGAAAATAAAAATCTTGCACTAAATTTGTAGTAACATTTACTTTATCGTTATGTGCATTTTGTTTGCTTCAGTGTATATTTTTTGATATTTTGTTTTTCCTTTCCTGCTTATTTTACTTAATTCTGAATTTACATATTATTCTTGTACGCAATTGAATTTCATTGTGCCATGAAGAATACAGTCATCATTGTGATATTACTCATTTTTTATATTAGTTTTTATCTTCCTCTCATGTACCCACATTCCATTATTAAAATCATTATAAATATTTACTTGTATTACAATAGAAGTGCCGTTTCTGTGGTTGTGCAGGTAAAATTCGGTAGCTTTTAGATCCTCTTTTAGAGGGAGTGCATTTTGCGATCACAAAGTTTGTGTCCCACAACTTTTTTATGCTTATTATAGCGGAAAAACTAATTTTAACATATTTTTAAGTTCTTACAACATAGTAATTGACTTTTCTCTCTGTTCCTTTCAATACACGAAACAAATATCTTACTGGGGTCTCTAAGGAAAGGGATTTTGTTTGGTCGTAAAGCCCCTGTTTCCCTTCAAATAAGAAAATCGATAATTCTAATTTTTTAGTGCTTCTTCCTGTAAGGGGTTTTACTTCACTCAATACATTTTTATAATTATTAAACATTAAATAATTTGATGAATTGATATTTATTTTTCAGTTGGGCTTAAATGCCTAATGTAAATTTTGATTTGAATAGACACATTATATGCTCGAATTAATAAATTAAACATTTTTTAGCAAAATATAGAAATATCACATATTTTAAAATATTTCTTTATTTTACTGCTTTTTTTCATTTTGCAATTTTAAAAACAAAATTATAATTATATAACAAACTAAATTTATAAAATCCATCAGACTAAAATCAGGACAAAAACAGACTAAAATAATTAAATCTTTTTTTCTGCTAATCATCTTTTGTGAAATATAATTTTTATAATCACTTATTTTCCGCTTAGTAGTCAAAATTGCTCTTTATATACTAAGTTAATAAAACCCTTAATTTTGATCTTTAGAAACTACTTCATTCGCTCACAATTAAAGCTACTCTTCTGACGAAATCAATTTACATCTTATTGTTGAGTAAGTTTTTGTACTCATTACGAGTTTGTTGCTGTGATATTGAATTAAAAGTGATCTAATAATTAACGCTTTTAAAATTTGTACTAATTATAGAGCCATAAGTCGTGTCTCAAAAGAAATTTTCTTGCTTACTATCCATGGTAAATTGAAATTTTAAAAAACTCCATTGATTTTATGTGATAATACTGTTGTCACAAGAAATAGTTTTCTCGAGAAATATACCATATATGCTATACGTAAATATTTTGTATTTTTGTCTTTCTTTGATGAAAGTAATTTTAGTAGACGAGCTATTGGAAACTAGTAATGTATGATATTTTACAAATTACACTTGCAACACATCATTATATTATTCACCAAGCAGAACAGATGCTGTTCCAATTTTTCATACTTTTGAGGTTCTAGCGAACATAACACGTATTCAAAGCATGTTGTTATCACTTGCTTTTTCGCTTCTATGATGCGCATGCGCTGTAGAAACACACCCCTCATCCCTCGAAATCCTTTCTCTCGTTTAAAATTAATCGGGCCTACAGGCCTTGACCTGATTTTCAAGTACGACCCCCTTTTTCGTGGTTCCCTTTTTCAATGTCCCTGTAGAGCCCATTGTAAAAACGGGGGGGCCTCCCATCTTTTAAAAGGGGCCGGCACACGACTCCTTGTTGTAAAAGCGTGACAGCTATACCATTGTGTTTTGCACCGGGAATTGCTTAATGCGACGCGTTCTGTGTTTCTGCTTGCACTTTTAGCCTGTTAATATACCTCTACAAACATTGAAGCAGTCTTGGAAATCCAGCATTTTAATAGACGCCACATTTAAATGTGCAACTCCATTATTGTAATAAAACTATCGATTATTAAAGAGAATTCTTCTTATCCTACTTCTTGATTTCTCTGCTTATTTTAGAATTTTTTTTCAAAGTGTTTAAGGCTCTACAAACATTCACAGGACTTTTATTTATGTGTTAATTATCAAAAAGTTATTCATCTAACTTTATGGAGTCAACACTCTATAAATTTCTTGGGAACAATTTCTATATTGTTTGGCACTGCGTTCATTATATTTTTACTATTAATGTAACTAACATAATAGAATTTTTCAGTTATTATTTATTTGCTGATAGAAAAAGAAATGAGTTATACTGTTTACACAGATATCAATAATAGATGAAAATCAGTGTTTTAAAATTAAAAAACTACTAAAAGTTAGGATTTTAAAAGAATGTTTGTCCTCTTTCAGGCCTCATTTTTATTAATTTTTACCTGAAATTTGAATTTGGATAATTAAGCTTTTGAACTAATTAATATTTAAATGCCTTTTCTTTCTCCGATATTGGAAAAAGAAAGTTTAATATATATAGTAATGAAAATTATTTAATTGAATACAGTTTGTCATTTTAATTATATTTTGATTTGACATATTTCAATCGTAATTATCATCAAAAGTTAGGAACAGGTGATGAAAATAATTTACTTTTAGGGATAACAATAAGTAAAGTTATGTACACCATTTCTATGCTGTCTCAAGGCATTTCTATAGCGTCTATAATTTAGCACTCCTTAAAAAATCAGGCGCTCATTTAAATAAATAAGAGCTATCTTACACAACAATTTTAAAATAAAAATAAAAATGTTTTGTTTTTGTGCTTAAAATAAAACAATTTTTAGTTAATAAAAAGTTTATAAGAAAAGCAAAATTTTCAAAAAGTTTGTGTTTTATTACTTGAAACCTATTTATATTTAGTTATAACCTTTCCTTTTCTTATTGAAATTAACTACTTGAATTTTTTCTTAATGTTTTAATAGGAAATGCGGAAAAAGGAAATAATCTTAATCTATTAGTCTTCTAAAAATATATCCACCTGTGCAAATAGTTATTTATTTTATGAAAAAATACTTTCACATTAACCTTCACTTTTTTTTACATTTTCATTTTGTTCATATTATATTAGTTGTATTTAAAAAGAAAGTTTCATTTTTTTTTAAATGATTGCAATTGATACTTTGATGCTCTATAATTAAATAATTTTTTCTTTTGAGACTATTGCTCAATTTAGGGATATTTTTTTATTTTATAAATGCACACTAATTTTAAAATGTCTATTACTATTTATCAAGTTTATATTTAGTGCAACTTAAGTGATGGTTCTACGACACTATTAACGTTTTTTTTAAATAAAATACTTAAATTATGCAATAATTTAGAAATATTTTTACTTTTCAAATAGTTATGTGAAATGAGAGTAAAAAAGGTGAAGTGATATTATCGCGTGATAAAGAGGGCTTAATATAATATCAAAGTACATAAGTATTAATTTTAATTTGCTATGATTGATATTACCCAATTAATTTTAATATTACATTTGAATAAAATCACTGTAGAAATTTTAATCTTTTCTAGTGTATCAAAAGAAGTTTGGATATGGACTCATTATTTCTTTATTTATTTTGATAAAAAGAGATGTTAATGAAAATTATTTCAAAAGCACTTAAGGAAAATTGATTAGTTATTATAGTCACTTTATGAATTCATTAATTTTAATGCAATATGCATTCTACTATTTTCATAAGTTGTATTATATTATTATAAGTATATATGTTTTGTTGTTTTATTAGTATTTATTATAAGTTTCTTTTTAAATGTATGTAAATTATAGATTTACATAATTTTAAAGCAACTTAAATAATAGCAATTCTTAGTTAAATTATAAATAGTAAGTAGTTCATGAACGAAATTTATTCTCTATTCAAAACATTTAAAAGTTTTTTTCCCCCTAAAATAAAATTACAAAATCTGAGAATGATTTTCTTCATTTCAAGACATTCAGCATTCTTAAGTATGTTAACAATGTTTCATTATTGTTAATATTTTTAGAAATTGTAAGAAGAGTTGCAACTGTTTGCACAATGCAGAGCATTAAAGGGATTAGAATTGTTTACTTGTAGAGATGAATCTAAATTTTTGATATTTGTATACTGTCTCTGAGTTTACCAAAACAAATTTAAGTATGGTTTGCATGATTCATAATACTTTGGTTCCACATAATATTTGAATACTTTTTTACGTTTTTTGTTGTTGCATGTTTAATTTTAATTCAGTAAATATAATATATTGTTTCTACTTACAATAAGAAAATCACTCGAAACAACTTATATTTTTGTTTTAAGAAACGCTTTTTATCTTTCCCTTCTTAGTGGAATAACGCAGCTCTTGTTAAGATTTTCAAGCGAATGGCTAAAAAAAGCAGAAGGAATTTTTTTCTTTCAGAGAGATTTTAAAGATAGTGATTGATGACGAAGAAAGTGATCGTCACAAGAGGGATGGTTTGACACTTGATCGGCTGGAAATATATTTACTTGATAGCTGTCCTCTCCTTGAAACTATAGCTATAATTTTCGAAGGAAGGAGAAATGTCTGTTTCCACTTACTTTTCATCATGGTTATGCACTTCATCAAAAAGCTTCTTCATTCCCTAAAAAGTTTCTTCCCATTTTTTTTCCTGTTAAGTGTGGCTTTTTAATGTATACTTAAGCAAATATTTTGATATTGAAATCAAAACATATTTGAAAAAAAGCTGCGCTGAATCCATAATCATAATTTCTCGTGGATTGTTACAAGGAAATTGTAAAAAACTTCTATCTGTTTTTTTGTTGTGATTCATACTTGATACTACCGTACTCATTATTTTATGAATAAATCACGTCTTTAAAATTTTATATCCTATATTTTAAGTTTAAAATAGTTTCTAGTCTCATAATTATTTAATATGGGCATAAATTTTCTGTATTTTCTAGGACATTTCCTTAATTAATTTCGTATATATTACTTTTAAATCTTAACCAGCTTTATAAAATTTTAATAATTTCATTTTGATAATAATTTTTAGCAATTTAGTTTGCCTCCTGCGAAGGAAGAATTCTTCAGAAATTTCCATCTGTTAAAGTCTTTGAAAATTAATAATTACTTTAATTATTTTTTAAAATTTCTTATTACAAAATTTTTATGCTAAAAAAATGCTTTAATTTCTATTAATTTTTTCGGAAGAAAAGTTATGTGATAAATGATAAATCGGAAGTAAAAATTTCAGGAGTCATAAAAATCTAACAAATACACAGGTTACTTTGTTTATAAATAATTTAAATTTGAAAAGATGTAAATTACAAAAATCAGTATTGAAATAACAAGTTTTGCCAGCATTAGAAAAAGGTATGATCTATGAAAAAAAAAATAAATAAAAAAAATAATATAAAAAAAAAACATCACAGAACACAGAAATATACAAAGCCTATTCGATTAAAAAAAAAAAACATTTTACAGTTTGTTATATGTTACAGCTATTATTTTTTCGGATACCATTCTCTATAACTGTCAATTTTATTTCGAAATATTTTTTAGATTTTAAAGCTTAGACATGAATACTAAAGTTTGCTTGTTTTGTTGGCTTTTGCTCTATCAAGTAACTAATCAATGCATTACATTTCATTTTTAGCGTGAAATAATTTGAAATTTTTTTCCGAAAAAAGAAACAAGAATAAATTATCCAATTTTTTTTATTCAACATAATTCACATAATTAAAATTTACATAAATTTGTGCCAGATGTAAGGTAAATTACCTGGTAAATTTATTTACCATCATTTGTTATTATGAAATAAACTTCGCAGTAAAATAAATGAAATTTTTTTTACATTCTGAAGTACATAGTCGCTATAATTTAGTTGCATAATTTTCTTATACTCCATTAACAAAATATACTGATGCTATTTCTTTTATTTTCATTTTTTAGAGTTACTATAAGCAGGAAAGTGAAAGTAAATTAACAATATTAACACTAAATAAGCTACTGAATAAATTTATAAAAAGCATTAATTCTGTTTCATTTGCAATAACCCAGAAATATGTTAAATTTAATTCCTTTTTGAATTATATAAAATAAGGAAAGCCATCATCACAAGGTGAGTTATTATTGTCTTATGTCCGACATTAAAACTGATATTATGAAACAGTTTGATTGTTGTTCAATTTATTTTTCGTACACTATGTGGTTGTTTATTATAATTACTTAAAGTAGATTGTTATAAAATTAATGAAAATTCCGTATTGATCGATTTATCATAGTAATTTTTTTAATAAAAATTTTACTAAACTCACAATTTTTCAGAAACATTTCTTTACTGATAAATTAGATTTATTTCTTCAGACATTATTCAAAATATTTAAATAATGTCTGAAGAATAATTCTTGATTACATTATATATTATCATTTATGAAAATTTAAAACTTCTTCATTAATGTCATTTTATTTCTTATTCATAAAAGTTTTTTATTAAAATGGGGAATGATGTATTATAAATTCTGAAATATATATAATTTAAAAAATTGTAACAAACTTTGAAAATTTATTAAATACTATAATTTTATTAATTCTTTTAGTAATTTGATTCCTTATGCATGATATAAAAAAAATAATTCTAGTCTATACTTATTTCATATATTTTAAATTGAATATTTACCAACTAATGTGTGTTTAAAGATTATTTATATTATTTTTAAATTTTATCTGCAAATATTTAATGCATAATTCACGAGTTATTTGCGACTGAATATTCTGTAGCTGTTCTGTTAATTTTTTCCATACATTCGCTTATCGATATCTAAAGTTAGCATCATACCAAAAAATTCGAGTAAAAGAAAACAAATCTCTTTTATTACAAAACTTTAAAAGGCTGGAAAGAGGCGGTATTTCCCTTCGCAATTCCTGTAAACTTTCTCTCCTCCCTTCTTCTGTAATAGATAACATTCTTCTGTAATCGCTTCCAAATCTTTCCTGTGTAACACTTTAACTGTACCCGCAAGAGACATTTTTACTGCGTAATCGATGGAATTTGAAATTTGTTTCTTACGGAATTTCGTGTTCCAAAAGGAGAAGAGAAAACCGAAAATCTTGTTGATCCGATCCAAAAATGTTAGTGGGGAAAGTTATGCTTTTGTTTGTTTTCATTAAATATCTAAGTTTAATTTGTGTAAATAAATGCAAAATAAATGTATTCGTGTCCATTAAATCTACAATTTTTTTCGACAAACGAAAATGATTAAAAATACTTTTTCACACATCGTCTTTTTTTATTTAGCTGAATTTTCTGCACTGGAAAATTAACTTGTTAATATTGCTTTTGGTACTACACAACTTACTTTTTCTGTGGACTTAAAAACAAATTGCTGAAAAAACATCAACATTCATGTATTATATTTAAGGTTAGAATATAACTTTTGAATATTATAATTTTTCAGTTGATGTTAGAAATCTTATTAGCACATTATTATTACCCAATTATTATAACAATCATTATTGTAAATTCATCATTTATAGATACAATATACTTGTGTGTTGTTTTTATATTAGAGTGTGTAGATACAAAATATTGAAGTGTTGTTTTTATTCTTACATTAGCAAATTCAAAATCCCTAAAATGCCTCATAAAAGTTTGTAAAACAAACTTATACATTCATAACTAAACTGATTAATAACATTTAAAGCGTATTATAATGTATAAAATTATGTAAAATAATAATGTGAGGAACATAAAATAAAACGAAGTCACAAAATATGTCACGACAAATTTTATTAATGTTATTAGTGTTTACAGCGTTCATCATTTTACTACCCTTCAGCACATCATTTTGGAGAAAACCGATCATAGTTGCAATAAAATAAATTATACCAGGCAAAAATTTTATATTAAATTATCAGTTGTAAACTGCAGTAGTAAATATTTTAAAATGCTTAATAGAGTTTTGCTCCCTTTGCTTGCAAATGAAGAATTTTAAAATTTAAATCGTCAAATTAAATATAAAATTATCATCTATTTAAATTTATATTATATAAATAATTTGTGTGATTCGGTAAAAATACCTAATTTATAAAATAAGTTGATGGTTTGTATTACTTAATATTTCTGTGATTACTGCTATACGGAAACTTAATTTTATTTACTTGAAGATAAATAATTTTTGCATATTTTTGTTTGTAATTTTGATTTTTGAGTATACACAGTCATTTAAACAATTTTAGAAATATATTTTATAGAATATTTTATATAATATAATTTTACTGCTACAATATTTGCTTATTAATGTCTACATCAAAATTATAAAATATACTTCTCCTAATTTTTACATAAATGTGTTTATTTTAATTGAATAGTTCCCTACAATTACGAAGCCATTTGATAATGTTATAATGGAAAGGGATATCTGTGAAGATAGAATACTATAAAAATGTATAATTTATAAAAAATTATGTATGATATAGTATTTTATTATACTTCTCAAATATGTTATTAATTGTACATTACTATTATATATTAATATCATTAATTAAATTATATATTTCATAATATTGAATTTTGCGACTTAATAAATAAAATTTCAGATTTTAATAATAAAATGTTAGATTTCTTCTTCACTGATCAATTTTTTTTCTATTTCTTATCTATGTAATCAAATTTTATTCCATAATTTCTACGATTATCTCGATTGTTTGGCCCTATTTTACCTCTTTCGATAACAAATAAGTAGCGACATCATAGGGCAATATCAGCAAAAAAGTACGAATGCCCAGGGTTATTTTCAGTGATGTTCAATCATAATACTATAATAAAGATATAAAAGTATATACAATAATAAAATATACATTATTGCAATTTTTTGAATAATTTATATTTGATTCGAAGAATAATAGAAGATTCACTTTAACAATGAACTCTTTGCATTCGCTCTAACTACTTTGTTAATATTTCATATTAAATTATAAAAAGATTCACACAATCAGCTTAATAATAGACATTTAAAGTTAAGAGAAGTATTTTTAAACCTTAATAAATTCCGTTACATCCGTATTGCTATTGATTTAGGTAAAGTTTGCCAAAATTATACATTAAAAAAAAATTAATTGTGAGTTTTTTCTTAATATCTTTTGTGTTCCACTTTGTATGTCTTTTATTTATTTAAATAAAAGTATTTTTTAGTGTTTAATTTAAAACATTGTCCTGGATAGGATTATAGTATAAAATTCATCAAATTTGATGCATTATTTATATTAATACAAGTAAATTTTATTTTCAAAGGTATGACATTCTTCCTTGAAATTTCGTTTAGAAGCCTTCAACGAATTCCTCATTCCTCCTGCATCGATTTTATTCCAAGTTTATTCTACACGCTACAAAAATGACTTCCAGTATCATATAAATTGCGATTGCCATGACAGAGCGCGTTCCGATTTTACTTTTGGAATATTTTTTCCCTTACCCCTGCATTTTTGCGTCTATCTTTGAGTTTTCTTTTTAAGAGAAAAGAAGTAAAGGAAGGAAAAAAGAAAGAAAAAGAACTTTTGTTCCGTTCCGTATACATACACACACATGCACAAAATAACTAGAAAAAGACGAGGCTCGCAGACTGAGTTCCTATGCATCGGGGGACACTATAGTAGGTGGGATGGAGGGAGAAGAGGTAGAAAACGGAGTTACGCCCCTGGACATTTCGAGTCACCAATCGAAAATGAAAAAATAAATAAAACGAAGTCAAAGACGGAAAAAAAAAAGAATGTGAAAAGAGGCACAAACTTTACGACGTTGTCTTCTGAATTTACTACTCACAAAATGGAAACAAAGTATAGTGGGAGTTGACCATAACTTGGGGGTAGTTTATTCCCCCCTGTTTTGTTCGATTTCTAGATCGCTTGTTCCTCAACCGTAGTATTTGATTGGACAGCACTTATTCAAATCATGTTCTGAAAGTATTTAATTTGTACAGCTGAAGACATTCTTGGAGATTTTACATTTCTGTTAATAAAATTCTCTACACTCTCAATTTTTTCTATTCACGAGTAAAATAAAATAAAAGATATGTCATGAAAACATGAAGTTAAACAGTTTTTTCTAAAAAATAGCTATTAAATTTATTTGCATTTAATTTAACATTAAAAAATAAAAGAAAATAACTTAGTACTAACAAGCTTTTTCTAACATTTAATAAAATATAATTGCATTTTGCTCGCATTATTTTCATTGCTAGAAAAATTAAGAAAGCTTTATGCATTTTTTATAAATGCTGTCTAATTCAACTAAAATGCCTTTCATTCTATTATTTCTTTCTGTTAAGAAATTTTAATATAATTTGTATTTTCAATTTTCTCATTCTATATATATATATATATATATATATATATATATATATATATATATATGCTG
>JAPDSC010109819.1:191334-216784 GCA_026290005.1 Latrodectus geometricus
ATATATATATATATATATATATATATGCTGTTGAATATTTATATAATTTTTGTTCTATACCTAATTTATTTAAATTGGATATCAATTTTAGTCAACAGAGTTGCTCAGTAAGTGAAGAATGTTTGTTTGAATTACAAAAATATATATCAAATAACTATTTATGGTAATACGTATAATAAAAGAATGTTGTATGGATGTATTTATAACTTTAAAGTTTTTATTAAACTTTATCTTCCTTACAGTAATTTGTTAAATGACTCATTTAATTCATTGATTTCGATTTTATTCGTGATTTGTGCTAACTTAACTGTTGAAATATGAATACTCAATAACATTAACAACACATTCCACCTTTTACCAGATTTAGCACATTTATAATATTAATCTAATGAATATACTTCATTTATTTTCTTATTTAAAATTAGATTTCATATAACTTTAAGCAATTTTAATATTGTAAATATTTATATCTTTCAATCTAAGTTAAATTTTAACTAATCAAAATTAAATTATAACGAATGAAATATGTAATTTTATATTTTCGAATGGATAAAATTAATCATAATTTAGTTTTAAAAAATGCGATTGTTAATTAATAGAATTTATGTTCATTTTTTAGATAAACATAAACTTAATAATAGGTATTTTTCAAAATAAAATATTTTTGGTTATACAAAAACGATTAAAATGAGTGCGAAAATGAATAAAGAAGTGCTAATTCGTTGGGTTGCAGGCATTATTTCAATGTGATCAAGCATTCTTTGGTGGTTTGAAATCACAATAATACTTATTCAAAATAATTTTCCCATTTTAATAAAACTTGGTTTATTTATTAGTAATATTTAAAAATAATAAATCTATAATAAAACAATAATTTTTTCTTTGAGAATATATTTCTGTTAAAATTAAAGAAATATTAAACTTTATGCAGTTATATATGATCCAATTTTTGTGATTTCATAGCAATTTATTTTAAATTTAGAAAAGAATTTTCTTTGGTATTAAACCTGTAAATATGTATTATAACAAAAATATAAATTTTATTGTTGAAAATAAGTGTTTAAAATGAATATTTTCTTAAAACTCACTTTTATGGCCATTTATGAAAGCATACGTTTTAGATACATATTAGTTTTGAATTATCAATCAATCAATCAGATAATCATCAACAATTATTTTTCTCTGTAAGCAAAAATAAAATTCGAAGATTTCTTACTTATAAGTAATATTGATCCACTGTCGAATGCAGTGAATTGAAAATTCGTTTTCTTAAATTATTGTTTTCATGAGTAAAGGCATCCTACTTGAGTTATTAACATATTCTACTTTGGAGACGTGGACAGACACCGAAAGTTTGAAAATATGAAAGAGATTGCAATCGGTGTCTAAATGTTCGTTTAGTTTCCGCTTGTTGTGGGTGCATCCGTTGTCCTTCTAGGGAGAAAGTAAGCATTCAAAATATATGAAAGTCAGATTTCTGTCAAATATCTAAATAAAATATTCATGATGGATAAGGAGAGCGCGCTGCTGTTTCTGACAAGTGAGTGGACACTTTTCAGATTTTGTGATTTTTCTATGCCTGACAGATGAGATATTGGAAATGTATTTAATTTTCCTCTACCTATTCAAGATGAAAGTTCTGTAAAAAAATTTTTTTTTTTTTTTTTTTTTTTAATGAAATTAATTTTTTTTTTTTTTTTAAACTTTTTTTTCTAAATTAGTTTTCTAATTGACTGAATTCAGTTTTGTAATTGATTTAAAATGAAATTAATTTTTTTTTATTTCATTTTCTTCTAAATGTTTCAATTTTCTAATTGAAGTGGTGAGACGTAATTATTAGTTTAATGTCGAATAGCTTATTAACTTTCCTCGTTGCAGTCGATGTTATTATTCACTGAAAGACTGTTTAAAAATGTTTAGCGTGTCATTTATCTAAAACTTCATCTTTTTATACTTCCTTAAAGTAAAATAGAAAATATTTTAAAGGTAACAGTTCTCAAAATCTTCTTTAAACATATAACAAGCTGTGTATATATCCAGTGGAAAGTATAAATGATAAGCTTTCGATAAAAAAAATTGGAAAAAAGCATTTGCAACTTACTTAGCTTTATTCAAAGCCCTATTTTACATCATACAATAAGATATCATCTCTAGGTTAGCTAAAAACAAATCCAATATTTGTTTAACGCTTGAAAAGTTTCAATGGCTACAAATATTTAATTATTTATAATTAATTGGTTAAAGAATAGTTAAGGAGTCCATTCAGCCGTATCGGCATGATAAGGAAAACAGTAAATACATTCATTTCAGTGGGAAAATATTTTCAAAAAAATTGAAAGAAAAGTAAATATTGTTATTTTTCTAAAACTAATTACTCTCTAGAAATAGAAGAAAATTTTTTTTTAGTTTATTTTATTTAAATTTATTACATTATGGCATACGCAACTTTACAGAGAACTCAAGCCAGTGTTAATTAGGATTTAAATAAATTACGAACATTGTAATCAAATGTACACTTATATATTTACACATGCATATAAATATAATTACTTGGAGGATTTTCACATGTATCTCCTGTCCTATAATGTGTCCGTGGTAAGTTAACATTAGAAATAGCAAATCTGCTTTATACGAAACCCTAAGCGATATGATTCAAAGTTTCAAGTCTAAATCGTAATCTTACGTGTAATCTAGTTTTTTTTTTTTTTTTTTTTTTTTTTTTTTTTTTTAAACTTAATTTCTAGAAATGTTAGTTATTTTATTTATTTATTTTTATACTGTGTAAGAAGTATGAGATGAAATTAGAATTGATTAATTTGTATTAAAAATCTGAAACTATTTTTAGTCATTCATTAATTTACTGTGTGCTTTTAAAGCAGAACTCTTAAGTATATTTGATGTGATTGAAAACTATTTTTGCTATTTTGGAAAACTTTTAATTTACACACATATTTATATCGGAACTTGTCACGTTTTTCTGCAGAGAATTCCTTTTCATTTTATTCTTCTTAATGTTTATATTGCTTCAGTACTTTAATAGAAAGGTCTTTGTATTTTATGCTTTTTATTTTTTGAATGAGAAATTATATCATCTAATACTAAATAAAAAAATATGTTTAAAAGCATGTAATTTCAATGCATATATAGGCCTGTTCATTAAGTGGAATTGTTGGCATATAATTTTATACTAGTGCGATATAGACATGCAGATGTTTCAAAGTTTTATACTTGTTTACATCTTTTTTTGTAAGAAAAGTTACAATTACCACACATTCATTTTGCCTAAATGAAAATGAGATTGATCAGTGGATATTTAAGAATCCATTCAATGACACTTTTCTTATGTGACTCAATAACAATAACTATGATGAGTATATTATAATTAAAAAATTTAAAAATTCTTATGAGATTAGTGTATTACTAATTTTTTTCTTGTGTATTTTTCATGAATGTAGATTATAAAACTGAATCCTAGTCTTTCACTTCATTAGAAAGAAATTTTGTAAATAAATTATATATATTATTTCCTAAGACATTATTTTTTTTTTTAAAAAAAGAATGTAAACTTCAAGATAAATGTGGCAATTCATTTGTGATAAAACTTTTTAATTAATTAGTAATGATTAAAGTAAAACTTTCACATTAGTTTCATGTTCAAGTGCTTAACATCCTAATAAAAAATCAATTTTTACATATCTCATTTCTCTAGAATGTGTTTTGGATATCAGAAAACAAGTTATCTCCATTAATATCAATGTTCTATATCAAACAAATACTTTAATGCATTTTTCAAATATAAGGTATATTTAATCAATCAAAATAAATACGCAATTTTCATTTTGTTGTGTGCATCAAAGTTATTAAACTATTATTGGAGGAATAAAATTCATCGTACATATGAAAACATCATCCATCAAAATATGTTTTCAATATTTCGATGTGCATATTAATTCCGTAAATTTAGGAAAAGGTTTGTTTTGGATGGACTTTTTAGAATTTACGTCAAAGACTTAGACTGTTTCTTCTTTTGAAATAACAAATGCAGTTCTTTTAAAACTGTTCTCTTTCGCTTTCTCCAATAAGATTCCATTTTACAACGGTTTTTATTTTTCGAAATGTAGTTTTTCTCTTGTTTCTTTTCCTTGTGTTTTTCTACCAGAAAAGAACGGCTAGAAAATGCTGGAGAAATAATTATACATTTTCTCTAAGGAAGAAAAAAAAAAAACTTTTGAGAAAAAGGTTTTTCTTTATTCATTAATTATTTTACCTCATCTCCCTCCGGAATTTTCTTTTTTTACTTACCTGGTTTGATTTTAAATTTACATGCCTCCTACATTACCTCTGTTAGCTGAGAAGATGATTCTCGCATAATTACTGATGAATTTTCCGCATGCTGAAATAGTTTTATTTAAATAAATTTAAAAAAATGTTTCGTTACATTTCATTTTAATTATTGTTATGGAAAAGTTATGAGAATGTCTTTACTTTTAACTTACACATATTTAACTATTATTATGTTTAGAATGTAAGCAATGGTATGTATATATGCAATGTTTCTAAAAGTATATTCTTCTTTTAATAAGTTAGCAATTATTTAAACAAGATATTTATCTAGCATTTATTGTTGTAGTAGAAGATTTAGAGACATTCAATGATAACATTATTAAAAAACTGGACTTTCTTAGTATGTGAGATCTGTAGGAGAGTATGAAGAAAAAGACTCGTGGATTGACGCGAAAAAGACTGAGCCACTTTTTGAAAAGTGATTGGTGAAATTCAATACCATGAAATGACATCTTCAGTTTAGTTCGAAATAATTTTCTCGTATAAAATATGACAGTCATTTTTGCAATTACTTCTCGGAAATCCACCTCAGGAGTGATATATCCCATACAATCAGTAAAAGAGTAATACATATGAGCAAGTTAATAAATATGTGATGTAAAAGACCAAAGTTTATACAATTTTAAAAATCTGCTAGCCATCCAGGAAAAGCAAATTTTTCTTTCCAGTATGCAATGGATGAGCTACAATTTCCATGAAAAAAATAGCGGTGCCATGCTTCATGAATCTAGATCATAATGTCAATAATAATGAATAAAAAATTTCTTTTAAGTAAAATCAGCTTGCTTTTTACATTTTGAAAATAAAATTGTGAAGTACAGATGCCTTCAAGGAAGAAAAAACTTTTAGTCAGATGGTTCCATTTTTTTGTATTAAGTAAGTAAAAGAAGTTTCAAGAAAATGTCACGACTGACCCCCTAGGAAATGCCTCTGTCCTCTTAAAAGAAGTGGGTAAGATTCAAGTACTTGGAATAACTGGGTCTATAAAGCAGAAGAAAAAAAGGGAGGGAATATCTACACATCGCATGCGAGGGGAGCGCAGCAGGTATAGCGCTCGTGCCATCTGGGTGAATATCGAACCCCACGTGGCTGGGTTGAGGCCGAGTTCCAGATTCGATCCTTACCCCCACCCCCCGGATATTCTTTTTTATGCATCTTTTATTCGGTGTAAAAAACTAGGAACTCTTCCACATTTCGGGGTCGCTTTAACAAAAGAGTTGAACAGCATTTCAGCCGCCCCGGTTGAGGCATAACCCCCTCCCCACGTTTCTTGTAATCGAAGAGAAATTGTTTTTTATTGGTATATTTTTTTCACAAACTTTTTTAACCTCCTGAAAACGCTAAAAAAGGTTGGATGTAACGACAAAAAAGAGCGCATGCTTACTGTTTTTTTTTAAATTTTATTTTATTAAAGGATGCATGATTCCCCCCCCCCCGCTCTTACCGCCTATTTAGTGATTCTGATATTGTAAATTCTCACCTTTTTTTGTGTCGGAAAATTTTATTTTAAACATTTTTTTATCTCTTCCTTACTTTTTTTTTTTTTTTTAAAATATAAAATATCCCGGAAATATTGCTTTTTGTAAAAAGGAGGTGTAACGGGAAGGAGGTTCCGTTGAAGAAAATTCTGAAAAAAATAATAAATAAATGACACCGTTAAAATGCATTAAACCACACGTTTTGGTAACACGCTTCCGTCTTGGAAGCATGTCACTATTATTGTGTGCCTTGGAAGAACTGAGTTGTTCTTCTTACACTGTTCGCAGTGTGGGTGGTGTGCGATTATATTAACTGATATCTCCCGCTTAAGTAATTCACTTCATTTTTTTTTTCTATTTCCTATATTCTTTGAACAGCGCTCACAGATATTATATAATATTTTTAATAATGATATCAGTAATTGGAAATGATTTTTCTATAATATATTCTTCTCATTTCAAGTTTATTAAGAAACACTATAACATTTGAAAGCTTTTCTCAGATACGCATGATTCTTTACACTAGTCAAGCATATTTAAGCTATCAAATCACAGGGAATAAATGTCGATATATTTTATAGAAGCGTTTGATGTAAGAATTTGCATATTTACTAAAATTTTCAATTAAGGTACTTAAAAATTCGTCTGTTATTTATCGTATGAGGCATTAATTATACTTCGCCGCGCACTCTTGTGAAAGATTTGGATTGTATTGCGTAATCATAAAATAACACGTACGTTTTCCTGTTTTTCTTCGTGACTTGCAGCTTTCACATACAAGATATTTTCATCTCATTTGTATATAACGCGGTGATTCATTAATTTCATTTGTCATTTGCCATAATTGAAATCTTTCATTTCTTCGCTTTTCCAAAATTTATTCCGTTATTTTGAGAAATAATCTTATTTTGATTATAATATTGATTTATTATTGAATGCAAAATGCATAATGAATAAGTTGTGTGAATTATGTTGAGTTTATGAATATTCATTTTTATACCATTTTCTACAAAATTATGTTTTACAAAAACTAAAAACTATCACATATTTTAAAGTGATTTTGAATTAATTTATAAGTGTTTCCTTAATGTTGTAAATTTAATGATATATAATTAAATTGTAGGGTTATAAACAAATCATTTTTGTATTTATGGCTTAAGAAAATTTATATTTATTATTTTTCTAATATATTGATACCAAGATCCGTGAATTGTATTTAATTTTCATTGAATTCCATGTTTTTTTATATGCAACTGAAAATGTGATTTTAAAAAGTCAAAATTGTAGAAATTAAAAATAAGAACACATAAAAAAATACTTAGGTTACATAAAAAATACAGAATGGATCCTTTAAGATTAAACATATGAAAAGCTTATTGATTTTTTTACGTTCAGCTATTCTGGTGAATGTGAAATAAATGGCATGACACTTCGATTATTTTTTTCCCAGCAATAAAATGCTAAGGATGCTGAAATGGCTGGGAAATGTGACTTGACTGACCACAGGCGAATAGCCATTGGCGGGATCCTTATGAGTAAGGAGGGGTCAGCCTGTTTTTCTTTCTACACCAACGACTTTTATCACTTCACCGTTTATTTCCCCAATTGGGTTGGTTGTCGATATTTGCTTTAGGCTGACCCTTTCCACCAACAAATGGAATTCATCTAGTACCTACCTTATTCCTGTACTTCGGCCTCTCACATAAGAAAACGACTTCTCATTTTTTAGGCTTTTCCACAGCAAAAAAAAAAAAAAAAAATTATTCGATGTTAATTTTATTTTTGAAAATTTTGATTTAAAACTACGCAAATATTTTTTTCCCAAGAATTCCTGATATTTTTGAAGAAGTAAAAAAATAATAACAATATTATATCAATTTCACTCATAAAGTATGTACTATCATTATATGATTAACGCAAAATAAATTCAATTAATGGAAGCATTTGAGCTGGTCATTTCGAAAGATGTTATATTTTTAATTGATATACTGAATATAAAATTGCAAATTTCGTTTTTGTTACTACAACAATTAATATTGGACTTTGTTTTATTTAATTTTTAAATTACAAAAATTTTAAATAAGAATTTAAAATTATTATTCGGTGTATTCAATTTGTAACCTTAGCGAGGTATACTTGTTTTATTCTAAATTCTCAGTCTGTATTTTACATTAGAGTATTTATTATTCACTAGAGCTAATCAGTAGTGTTTATTTGAAAGATTAAAAATGTCTCTCAGATATATGGTGCCAACGAATTTCTAATTATGAAAAGTTTCTTTAAATATAAATAACTCATAATTTTTTAAAATTTCATTCTCAATTGTTCATTTAGTAATTTCGCTTTTTAAAATTGAATTATTATCATCTATGAAATTATTAAAGGGAACTTCATTGAAACTTTCCTAAAAAATTCTTGTTATACTAATTTGAAATATATTTTATCAGTATTCATTAGAGTTTACTTGTTGAGCTCAAATATCAAGTTAATTTATTTACCTTAAATTGAAAAACACTTTTTCATTGTTTGTATTTTTTAATTATTACACATCATGATAAAAAAAAATTAATGAAATTGTTTTAAAGATTTATGGTTTAATAAATAAAGAATTAAATATATTAGTTTCATGCGAGTCTCGAAACATATATGTGATATTCAATTATGTACAGACTAAGTTTAATAATAAAATTTAACCTCTAAATTTTATTAAGAGCCTCTAAAAATAAACATTCTGGAGTAATAACCTCTGAAGTTAAATTTAATAGGCATATTTGAATTTAGAGTTTTCACATTTTCAATAATTAAATAAATTTATGTCTGATTTTCAGAAATTGCAGTTAAAAAAGTCAGATAAGCTTTGGAAATTAATAAAAATTATATATTTCACACATACTAGTCTTATAAAAGAAAGGAGTTGTCTTTTTAATTTGTGAAGCTTTGTATTTGTACCCAATTTTTTTAATTATCTCTAAAAAATCATTACCGTAATTTATACTCTTAAATATCTTTTTGTTTTTAATAATTGATTAATTGTTTTTACTTTGTTGAACACAATCGATTTAACATCATAATATACAATATAAAATAGGAGTAAGTTATGAATTCATTTTCACATCATGCACACAATCCAAATTATTCAATTGTGAAAATAGGGATATTAATGCTTAAAACATTCAGATAAAATATAGGAATTTTTATCTAACTGAATTTGCAATACAACTTTTTCTCTCTCTCTCTCTTTTTTTTTTTATTTATTTATTTATTTTTTTTTATCACAGTTTACAATATTTTCAAAAGTAAAGTTAAATATTTCCGTTTATTTTTTATATTTTTTTATTGATGGCCGTCGGAACGGCGTTGTGCTGCAAAGGGAAGAAATGGTCTTGAAATAAATGGAATTAAATGAACCCTCATTGTCTTCTTTTTGGAAAGCACCTATAAAGATGGGGAAGTCATCCATCTAGGGAAAGGCGAAAGTGCTCGGAAATATTTTATGTCTGAAAATATTTAAAACGCTCGCCTATACTGTCCTTCCCAACGAGATATTTATGGTCATGTAACTACTATGAAGCTCTTGTGACATTCCGGAGTTGGCTCCTTTCCAAGTAGTTATGTTTTTTCATTCCTCGTCCAACAGAATTTTTAGTTTATTTGTTATTTTACACACACCCTACTCGCAACAATTTTTACCTTTTTTTTTGTTGTGCTTTCGAAGCGTCTAAATTTGTTTCATGTAGAGAGTAATTCTCACTTGCACCTATCTATTATAAACAATTTTTTCGGGCTTAAAATTTAATTTCAAATGCAAGAGTTTGAAAGTAATAAAATACGTTTCTTTGAAATTATTGGTTAAGGATATTTTTCTTCATAATAAAGCGTTCTGATGATACATTGTTGTTTTTATTTTTAAATATTTGCTTATTTATTTGAATTTTTTTCGTTTCATCGCATTACATAAGAAATCGAATGTTCTTATATTCGAGTAAGAAATTTTTTTTTAAATCCTTTACAATTTACCGAACATTTTTAATAGTGGGTTTTTTGTATATTTTTCCCGTAAAAGAATTATAAAATAGTAAATGTTCCTAAGCAATTTTTTTTCTTAAATAATTGAAAATTATTTATATTGTGTGGATAGAAATTCATTATGAATGGCTACATTGAACAAGGGAAATAAAATTTATACCTGCAAATAAGCTACATTTTTTTACTAAAGTACTAAAAGTAATTATACTAAAAGTGATTTGCCTTTTATTTAAGGATTCTAGTTATCTAGTTATTTATAAGGAGAGAGATTAAAATATTTATGTGTACAGCTGTGATTGATTGAATATGCTAACAAAACGATAAATACATCCATCTAATATACAACATATTGTATTCGAATTTTAACTTTAAGAATTCATCTGTGGTTTTGGTATTTATCTAATAAATTAATTTTCCTAATCACTTGACTTAATGAACTTAAAAATTAATTAAAATAAACTCTCTAAAAATAATAACTAAGAAAAGTATCCTGCTTCCTGTTAAACTTAAAATTTGTATGCTGTGGTAATTCTGTTGAGATTGAAAAAAGCCATGACTGAAATTCTAAATATTTATAAAAGAATTGGAATTTTTTGAGCTACATTTAAAGCAATATTTGTAAGAACTAGTGATAAAACTGAATAATAGAATGACACATAATTTTTTTATTTATTCTAAGACACTTATATCAATTATTTTATATTATTAACAAAGCATTAGATTGAAAAAAAAAAAAAAAACTATTGATATTTTTGAGTTCAAAACAAGTTTACTATCAGCCTGATCCAGATGGGCCTTTTGCGTGCAGTCCTTGTGAATTATTCTGATTGGAACATAATGTAACAAAGCAATACACCATCAAATTATCCTGATTAAATATTAGAGAGAGATCTTCTTTTTAACAATAATAAAAAAAGTAATTTTTTTTACTAAATTCTTCGTGATCTCATTCATTGTGAAAGCTACCAATGCTAGAATTTGTCTTTCTTCTGATATTTTATGATATTGAATGATTGCTTTTTTTAGTGACATTAAATTTTTGTAAGTTTCTTACCTTAATGTTTTTCATATCTGTATAAATTAGGAATTTTAAATAAGTTATTTTCCGGATTAATAAAGGAAAGATGTGATTTCTACGGATCTCAGATTTAATCTGTGCATAAAAGAAAATTAACAAAGTACAAATGTGTCTGAAAGTGGGCGTTATAAAATGCATTGAACTGCTTTTCTTCTTTTCCTAGATTGCTCTATTTTAAAGAAGAAAGTGTTATAAAATAATATTATAAATCCCGTTTTGTGTCTATTACATTCACCTTTCTTTCTTTTTGTCTTTAAAAATAATGTGAGGGAGAATCGGATTTTCTTTTAATTTAATTGTGACTTTTGTGTCGCTAATTATTCATTGTATCCTTGATTTGAGATTAGTCTCCATGCGGATCTACTCATGTTCAGAAATGTAGATTATTCTCTCTTCGTACTGCTTTATCTTTTTTTCATTTCTCCTGGAAAATAAAATTTTGTTTAAATTTAAAAAAAAAAAAAAAAAAAAAAAAAAAAAAAAAAAAAAAACTCAGTTGAGACTGGTAAATTTAATAAAAATATTTCTGTTTTTTTTCTACGATACTCATTTCAAATTTGATTTTTCCAATATATATATATATATATATATATATATATATATATATATGAAAAGAAAGAAGGAAATTTTACAAGTCATCTTTGCATTTCCTTAAATATGGCTTGTAGCTTAATTATGTTTTTATTTAACATTGTTATTGAAATTACGCTAATTTTTTTATTAAAATACTATACATTTGGCTTTCACTATTGCTTTCATCTTTGATTAAAACATTTAATGTTTCTAGCTATACTTTCTTGTATATACATCCATATTAAGGGATTATTCAGGTATTAAATATACAAAAATAATTTTAAAATGTAAAAAGGTTCCGCCAAAAATCAACATTGTATTCATCGAATAAAAAATGGTATTAAATGAGAAGAATAGAGTTTTTGACATTATGCATTATTTTTAGTTTTATTACTACACACATTATTAGTAATATAGTAATAATAAAAATATGTGTGGATCCTGCTAAACTTAGAACTTTCTATTCAAGGAAAAAAAGTCTAATTTTCATTTATACCAAAATATACGATTAAAACCGTTAAAACAAAATATAATTTGTTATAATGCTAATTCTTGAAACTTTTTAAATTAGTGATATAAGCCAGAATAATATAGCTATTTTTAGGAGTCTGTATGGTTTCAATATTAGACTAAATTGCTTAAAAGTAAAATAAAATTCAAAGCATTTTCAGTTATCTGAAATGTAGTATTGATATGAATGTAATGGTGGATATTTTTCGTAAAAAATGACTCCATTCTTTAAAGCTGTCAAATCTGAACCAAATTTCTTTTCGTTCGTTTGGCGTCCAATCCATTTAAAATTCTGCTTTCCTATTGGAGAGAAAGTTTTAAATAAAAACAAAACATTTCTGCTTAGACCTTCAATAACAAAAGATAAGCAAACTTGGTTGCGAGCCCTCCTCCAAGAGTGAAGACTGCGATCGTTGTCGAATTATCTCTCGCCAAGATTTTCCCAGTTGGCAATTGCTTTGGCTCTGGAAGCCAGAGTAAGCCTAAAATGATGGATGCAAGGAAAGATGCGTTTGACGGATGAGCGGAGATTAAACACTGTGCCTAAGGAAGATGGTAAATGCATCTTGTTTAGACCAGTTCTTTACCCTCTCTGCTATTTTAATCTGACCCTGCTGATAGGTCTTCCAATTTAAAACGTAGTAGAATGAGGTTATACCGTTTTCTAAATATTTAAAGAGTTTAATTACATTAAATATTTTATGTTAATTACATATGACTTTTTATAGTTTATTCAGAGATACACTATATAATGTTTTTCTTAAGTTTATTATTTTCATAGAATATATTTTGGTAATGCTTCGCTCGCTGGAAATGGTTTCGTCAGAAATGCATGACTTAAATGGTTGCGAAATATTCGATAAGTACATGAGTTTGCTTGCTTTAGAATGCACACTAAATAGGTACGCATGATTTTTGCGCAAACATGTTATGTGATGACAAACATGCGACTGATTTTAAGGTCATTTTAATATTCCAAATAAAAATAAAATTATTTTTATCTACGAAATTTCATCTTTTTATGTTTTTAAAACATTTTTTCCACGTTGTAGAATTAAGTGAATTTAGGAGTAACACAATAAAATCTTTTTATTTCGTGCTGTTTTTATAATTAGTATAAAATTAGTATGTTGTTTATGTGGATGTGTCTTTTTATTGAATTTTTTTTCACCTTACACATTTATTTTTCACCTTACACATTTATTTTATTACACATTTATTTATTGGAAAAAATCATAAAATATATTTATGTGCGGAAAAAACTAATTTGCGCATCTTCCCTTGAAATTGTATTTTCATACGTACTTTTTATTTACTGTTTTGTGAACATGAATAATTATAAATAAAAATAATATTAATAAAATATAGTTTAAAATAAGGATTTTTGAACAGCATATTAAAAATAATCAAAATTTCAAGCAGTTTGTAAATCAAGAAGGCTATATATCATTATTTTTAAAACTCTATTTTTGCTCTATAAAGCTCTATGTAAGTACTGCAAAGATTTTCTTATTAAAAAATTATATTTAATAGGTTTAAACATTATAATTTTTTTTAATAATATTTAATATATGTTTAAATATTAATATAATATTGTAGAAATGTAAAACATAAAAATCCAGATTTGTCTTAGTCTTTCCGATTGTAGCCACTGCTTATCATCTTTTGTGGATTTGTTTTCGAGAATTATTGTTGAACTTCGGGAATAAAAATGGCTTTTCGTGTCTTCTTTAGTGAATCCACTTGTCATGAAAGATAACGTTGTGTTCTAAATACTTGCTACCATGGAAAACTTGTGCTCCGTTTTTCGTTACATGACATGCTTAGTAATTTATTTAATGCGGCGAATGAGATGCACTAACTAAAGTAAATGTAACTTTTCTCGAGCGCATATTTAAATTGTTTTGATTGCAATAAATTAATAAAAGAAACTATTAGTTTTCCTGTGTATACATCTATTCTATTCGGAATATATTTATATATAAATATATTTTCATTGAAATATATATATATATATATATATATATAAAGGATACACTTAATATTCATTGCTGGTAATATTTTAAATGGTTACAAAACAATAATAATTATAATTTAAAAAAAACTCTTAATGTTTCATAATATTTGTTGTAAAAAGGGATGTATTATGAAAATTAGAAAATTAATTTTCTAATAAGACCATTTTTATTTTTAATGTTATAAGAAATATTTCGAAATATATTAGGTTCCTTTTATTAATGACCAAAATTGTAAACGAAGTCATATAGATTGTTCTGATATGAAAATTGTAAATTTTGTGCATATATTTCAACTATTTATTTATTTACTATGTAGATTATCACAAATGATATCAATCTTTAAAGCAAATTTTTCATATCAATATTATTGAACTTCATTTAATCTGCTGGCATTATTTCAAAGTTTCCAGTCGTTCCTAATAATTTTAGTTAGATATGCTATTTCAAAGAACTTCAGTGAAGATTTCAAAATTGCTTGCATTACTTGATATTTTTAACCTATTAAATGATAAAGTAAAATATTTGCTTTTTTATTAAATAAATTTTAAGTCTTACCTTATAATCTGTTAAGATTCTAATAATACTTTATGATAATGAAGTCTATTCTATTCGGAATATATTTATTAAACATAGTCCTATTTATTTCAATCAATCAATATATATATATATATATATAATCGAAATGCAACTGAGAATTTAATATTTGTTAATTTATTTGGGTATATAGTCACCTTATTTGTTCTTCTGACGTTTTCCATATAATTTTATGAAATAACCGATACTTCAATCGTCTGTTCTTATTAATATGTCAATATGAAACTTATCATAGAAAATCTTCATTTGTCATTAGAGTTATGATTCCTTATTTTTAATGCCTAGTTACATTTCCATTCTTAAACAAGTCCTCAAATTATAGTTTAATTGTCATTCAAAATGTCTCCTTTGCTTTCCTCATTTTTCTTAAATAAAGACCATTAACGAACATATTTTTATTTCTAATTTATAAAAATTAAATTTGTTAAGAACTGATTCTTTGCAAATTTATCTCCCTTAAGTTGAACTTAAATCATTTCTATTAGTTACTTTTGGGAAAATTAGCTGAGTTAAGATTGTTATATTTTTATTTATAAAAATATTAGGAACATAATTTTGTGAAAGTTCATATGCCTATTTTATTTTTACAAGTAACAGCTGAAATTAGCCCTTATATTTATATTCTAGTTAAACGTTTTCAATGTAATATCAATAAATACGAATCTGATTCGATTATATTGTTAACTATAAAATTTTATTTGTAAATGAAATAATTTTTTTCAATAATAGTGGGGTTTGTTGAAATTTAATAAAGAAGTACCTTTAGAGAATAAGATGAAATAACATGATGACGCTATGCACTAAAAACCAATCTCTTTTTTCTTTGAAATTAATGTTAAAAATGTTGGAAAAGCTCATATGCTTAACTTTTCTTTTAACTCCAGCGGTAATCACCCATTATATTTACATTCTATGAAGTTTAATATATTTATAAAGTCTTGCACCAGTTTTCTATGAATTTAATATATTCATAAAATTTTACACTTTTTTTATATTATCAGCACCAACATTGTGTAAGAAACCTAATTTTCAATTTCTTGTTGAAATTGAAATTATTAAAACATAATGTAATTTAAAAAATTAAGAATTCGAATAATTATAAATAATTAGAATGTTTCTTCTTTTTTCATAAGAAAAAATTGCTCAAATTATTATTTTTAAAAACATTACTTTAAAGCAGATATTTTTAAATTTGTATTCTAGTATAGTTTCTAGAGGAATATTTAAACTTTTATGTACCAATTTCTTTTTATTTATACAATTTTTGAATAAAGAGGCAGAACACATACACACTCACCGCTTGAATCAAAGAATTAAATTTTCGATTTCACGTATTTCAGTTAGGTCAAATCAGGCCTTATACAGGTATCGGGTTAGTTTAGAATAAATCGATGATTCCCAATTTTCTTGCTGATATAATCATTTATTGCTTCAATCTAGCTTGAATTAGCTAACTTTCACAACTCACCGGCTGTCATTGTGCCACTCAAATATAAACCTGCATTATTTTGTAATTTGTTTTTTATTATTATTTAATTAACTCAGATATTTAATCCTGGTCTCCTAATATATCCTTTAAAAATATGTGTAATTTGACTTTTTGACAAGACATTCGATCTGTTTTATTTATTCATTTTTCTGAAAAAATTTTAACAAATTTGTCACAAAATTGAGCTACATTGTTCATGCATAATATTTTGAAGCCATGAGAGAGTAAAAAAAGTCATCGTTGCTGACACATTTATAGTATAAAATTTACACACTATTCAATATATGTATCATCATTTTAGAACAATCCATGTATTTTTACTTAAAACTACAATTTATTTAATAATGAAATGATATTCTTTATTTAGTATTTTTCCATTATATTAAAAAATTCCATATATATTAAAAAATATATATTTTGGCTTAAAGTTTTTCTTAATTGAGCTGAAATAAGTAATAAATATTCTCTGCATGATTAAAAAGTATATGTATACATCAGATGCGATTAAATAATTTTGTATTTAATGTAAATGTAACGTTTCATAATAAATATATACTGTGAAACTTGGATAATTTATGTAACTTAAAAAAAAAATATAAATACATACAAATAAAATTTTTCAATTGAGTAAAAACAATTTATGCATAAACTAAATCCATTAAAAGCTGTCTAGACTAAATGTTTTTAATCGCTATTAATGTCATTTTATTAAGTGAATGTTGAAATTCTTTAAGTTTTGAATAAATATTATTTCATAAATACAACTAATTTCTGTTAAAGGAATTTATGTTTAATTTAATCTCAAAGCATTAAAAAATGTCAGATCTAAATATGATAAATAACATAATATGATTTCATTAATATGATTTTCGTTTTTGATGTTTTTTCCATACATTGATAATTCTTTTGAAAAAGGCATCTAGATTATTTTTCTAGAATTATAGTAATATGACGTACTGTCATTTGATGTATTATACAATGAGTATTTCCGTAAATAATTAACAAAGACAAAATTATGAAAGTCACCACGAATGCCATTGAATGATTGATTTCTAAATGAAATTTATAATGACTTTCATTCCCTATCTTGACAGTTGCTTCTTTAATAATTGTGGGTGATCTTTTCAATCTAAGTGTTTTCATGTAAATATTCTCTTAGCACTATGGTAATCGTGATGCGAAGAAAGTCCTGCTTTTTCTCGCAGGATCTCCATCGTATTCCATCATTCACCCCTGTTATACACTTTTTTCATCGTCTAATTTTCATTCATGTCGGACAGTCTCCATTCCCACGTCGCGACATTCTCTCTCTTTCATCCCTGTTTCACAGTGAATAAATATGTAACACGTCTTCGTTAATAATTCAGCTTCTGGGGCGCCCCCTCCCCTTTTTCCGAACATCCCTCCCCTGTACCATCTCCGTTTTTGTGCTCTTTCAGGTGACGTGGGGGATCGATGTTTTAAAATAAATAAAATTTGAGCCAGAAAGAGATGAAGTTTTGGGGAGAAAATTCCTAAGAAAAAAATAATAATAAAAAGTAGAGAAGAGATGAGACCCGTACTCCTACGAAAGGACCTTCATCTCAAGATCTGTATGGATATGTATGGCGTTGTACATATGTTTCGAGGAGAGCAATTCCCCCCTGGTCTATCTACGTGTGCTGCATCGCTTGCATTTTAAGCGCTGGAAAACCTACGCCCACCCCTCTACTTTTTTCTTCAAATGGATTCGTCTCTTTTCCTGGAGATTTTTTTTTATTATTATTTTCGGGGATATATATTAAATTTCCGGAGCTGTGCTAGTTGCTGAGCTGAGCTGGCTTTTTTTTTCTTTTTATTATTATTTTTTTCCCTCTTTTCTCGAGGTAGATATATTTTTTTCTTCCTCTTCTTTCCTTGCCTTCTCTAAAAATTGTATTTTACTTATTTATTTTCTGGCATGCTAGCCAGTCCAGGGTCTTCGTTTTATTGCCTGGAATACAGTTTCGACCAGAATATCGGTTTATTTACTTTGTTTGCTTTTTACGGGTACATAATGCCGGCTATCGCTCCAGGGGTGGAGGGTGTAGCGAGAGACTGCGTCCCGGGATCGTTTTGTGGTTATTGGACCGTTATGGCAATATTTTGAGAGAGAGAGAGAGAGGAGTGACATCTTTTTTTGGCCCCCACCCCGACGTCCGAGTCTCTTCCTCCCTTCTTTAAAATCTTCTCACATCTGTTTATAGCCTCCTTAGAATTGGTTTCTTTTGACAAAATGAATTGGTCCGTGAGCAAAATTTTTGAAGAGAAATGGAGACTTTGGAGAGATAAATAAATGTTCCGCCATTTTAATTTAAAATATTTTTTTGTCGGCATGCTGTCATTTTTATTTTACATATCATCATTTTTCGTTATTTGATACAATAATTTTAAAACAATAACGCTCCTAAATGACCAGTGTATCTAATGTTTAAAAGTAAAATGTATTGTATGTCTAGTTAAGCGAAAATATTTAGAATAAGTAATAAGAATAATTAGAATAGTCCTGAGAGAATTATTCTAATTGACATTTATGTATATATTGATTTCTTTAAATATTATGTTTTTTATTATATTCTCGAAATTGCAAATAACTTTCAATAATTCCAGTTTTGCTTGATTTTTAAGCTAATAATTTATAATTCCTTTGCTAGTTATTAACAATCTGTTAATTCTAATTATATATAACACATTAAGTTTTCTATAAATGCTTTTATAATAAACTTAATGTATTATATTCAAGTATTTTCCTTTGCATTTATTTTTCAAATAATAGAAATATTTCAATACATTTATGCGAATAAGACTTTTATAATAAAGATTAAAATTATTTATCAAAAGATTTTTAAGTTTTCATTTTTCCTTTAGATTTCTGAATAATTTTACAATTTAGAATTAAACACAAAATGAAAGAATATTCAATGAAAAAGAAAAGAGCGTAATAGAAATAGATAAAATATTCTAATTTACTGGTGCTCGAGATATATGGATTAATCATTGAATACATGGAATATGAGTGACATACTTTGTAAACTTAAATGAATTTAATCAAGTTTTATGGATGATTTTATTTATTTAACGCTATAAAATTTCAATTGATTTATGTTACCAGTTAATTGAAAATTCTACAGTGTAACATCAACGGATTGACTATCCCAGCAAATAGAATCAAACTGGAATAACTGCTCGAGATTGCTTTTTAAAAAAAAGGGAATTCAAATGATTGCTGTACAGGAAATGAAATTAAAAGAATGTACTGCTCTAAAAGTAAAGGATTTTAATACCTATAGAGTTGATCGTACACCAAGGGTGGAGGAAGCTTAAGCCTTTTTCATTAAGGATATTTATTCCAATGCATAGACTTCCCAACTGATTAAACCTCAGACCTAGAAATCCAGAGTATAAGAATTCAATGAAAAGGAAAGTTGCTTGACCGAATTAATGTTTATCATCCATCAAATCAGAAGTAGCTTCCTACAGTTATTTCCAATTACTTAAACAAAAAAATATCCATCATTTTGGGTGACGTCAACGCCAAACATCCCATATGGGGCTCTTTTGTACTATTGCAAGAGGAGAAGAAATGCTATTACTGATGGAGGATACTGAATCCATGATCCTCAACATGCCACTTATACTTACATCTCTTGCAGCTATAACACTTCTTAAGCATTAGACATAGCGATCAACAGCTTAGATATTTTTTCCTCAGTGTTCATGGATAGTCTAGTGCTTTAGACACTATAGGAAGTAATCATTTCCCTGTCCTTATTGAATTTAAGAAAAGACAAAGAATGCAGATCAAAAAGGATAAGTTCAGGAACTTTAAAAAGGCTAATTGGACACCTATAGGGATTCAGTTGATCTCAGCATGTCATCTTCAGGGGGAACTGGACGAATTTCGAGAATATTATTTTTGACAATACAAGGATTCACATCCCAAGAGTCAATGTAAAACGGTATGTGCCTTTCTTCACATACGAGGCTTCAAGTTTAAAATCACTTTTAGAAAGGAGAACTCCACTGTTTGAGTCTCTATATGACAGAACTAGTTTAAATGACAGTTTTATAACTTAGAACAGAAACAATTAGATCAATGCGGAAATCAAAATAATATCTGCACAACTTAAGAGACCAAGACGGAGAGAATTTTGTAAAAATCTCGATTCTAGGAGTTCCAACTCAAAGCTATAACGAATGGTAAAAATATCTACAAAGTCCTTCTGAGGGTGGGAGTTGTCTTGTTTGTTGATGAATTGTTCTCTGGTTCTCTGAAGATATCTTAGGAGAAATGGAGAAGAATCTCAACAATGCTTTAACAGCTTTCGCAGAACACGCTGAAAAATTCAAACTTCTTTTCAATCCTGTTAAATCCATTGTCATTTTCTTTATCACTAACAAAAGATTGTACAACTACTAGCTAAAATTAAAGACGGATAAAAAGAATCTTGCTTATGAAAAGCATCCAAAATATCTCGGATATGTTTCAGGTACTGAATGGACAAATCATAAACACATAGAACGTATAGTTACAAGGTGCTGAAAACAATTGAATATACTCAAATATATTGCGGGCAAAGACTGATGTGCTAACTCAATCATGTTAAGAGATACCTATATGGTTCTCATAAGGCCCATCTTGGAGTAGGATTTTTCTGTTCACTTCTGTGCATCTCCTATCAACCTAGAGAAAATGGAAAGGTTCAACTAAGTGCTGCGAGAATAATCATTGGACTAAGGCGTAGTTGCTCTGAAGAGGTTCTTATCTACGAGGCTAATCTTCAGTCTCTCTATACTAGAAGAAAGGCTAATCTCATCAAATATTTCAACAAAACTTTTAGCAATGCCAAGCAAAATAAAACCTCGCTATACCTTAAGAACAGGAGCAATAATCTGCGTCTGAAGAAAAACAGCCCATTTAACTATGTTAAATTTATACATTTGCCTTATGATGAGGTAAGCCACATTCCTTAAAATCTTGTATGCATTCCTCAGAGGAACTCCCTGGGATTCACTACTACTTCTGTTTTTCGGCCCCGGTCAGAAAGAAAGACCAAATTCCTTCTCATCTTTGGCAGTTGGTATTGGAGGTTATTGGAAAAAATCCCCGTCGTACCATAGACATATATACAGACGGCAGAAGGTTGGATGATCATGCTGGTAGTGTCATCTTCATCTTGAAACCAGGAAAAAAAATTGTCCATTTGTCTCCGTAATCCTGACTTCTCTTCTTCTCTTCAATCTTTAAAAGTGAATTAATCGCAGTTGAGCAGGGCCTCGAAGCTATAATCAATGAACGTGATTTTGGAGATCATCTGTATCTAACAGACAGTCTCAGCTCCCTTCAATACCTTCACAATTGGACAATAGTTGGAGACAAAACAAGCATCTCCATTCTTCTTAAGCTTCAACTTATTTCAAAATTCCACGATGTTTATTTACAATGGATACCTTCCCATAAATAGACATATTTGACAATAACAAGCGGATCGCTTTTGCCTAAGAGGGAAGAAGACATTCTGCACCTTCCATCTCGGCCTTACCTTCTCAGAGCATCAGCCTAAAGTTAAAGTCATCTTTCAAAGATATGGAGGATTCCTCTCATCACTGGTATGCGGCCAAGGAGCCTGTCTCTTCGTTTGTTCTCAACTGCGAAAGAGCATCTCGTATGGCGATTTCTATGCTGGCTAGTGGACACACGAGGAGTCTCGTTTTTTGAGAGCAGAAATATTTTTGGTGTCTGCTCTAAATGCAAGGCACAGCATGCCTCGGTTGAACATATTCTGGTCTGCTTGGGTCTATACACTTCCCCCCTTCTTGTAATCGATTTTCTAAGGGTCAACGATTTATTGGTTCTTGTCTGACTTCGCCAGACAGTTAGAGGATTAGTAAGAAGAATGAAATATTTTAATCTTTTATTTAAGCCCACAGTACATATTTTTTATTTCTTTATTTTTATTTGCTTAGGCTATTGCTTTATCATAATTTTCTTTTTTCAAATTCAAATGAAAAAGTATTGAGCCAAATACTGTGGAATTAATTGATGTTTCAAAACTTAAAATTCAGTAAAATTATCAAATAGTTATATATTTTTAATAATTTCTTCTTACATTCCAGTTAAGTGTAAAAAAAATGTGATTATTATACTCTTATCTGCAGACGAGATACTGTATTTTAATCCTCTCATTGCACTACAACGCATCGATTTATACCGAATAAATTCTTCTCAAATATATATTTATAATTTTTAATTAAAATAATTAAAATTTAGATGCGTTTTAATTTGTACTTTTCATATTTCTTGCTATGCATTTCGTCTTAAGTTATACGAATAATAATTATTTGTTTTTTACGAATAATTACTTATTGTATTCAAATCGGAACCAAATTAGTTAACCAAAAAAATATGATTTGATCACCATAGCTATTGTAAATATTTCAATTTGTAGTTTTTATATACAATAATTTAAAAAATTTTCAACTTGCTCCATAAATTAAAATATTTTAATCGAAACTCTTTCTTCTTGAATAATCATATAAACAACATGAATTCTTTAAATGCTATAAGCATATTTTGTCTTTTACTAAGTAAATAAAAATAATAAATTATTTTTTTGTAGTAGCAAAATAATCTAGAAATGTTCTATTAAACTTTTTAAATTGTTATTTAAAATTTTATGAAACATTTTAGGAATTTTTTATTAAATTTTCTAAAAGAGATTTATGAGAATCCAGTACATTAATTTAAAATAATAAATTTTTATTCTTATCTTTAAATGTCGTGAAGAAATTTACGTATATCAATACTGAGTATTTAGTAATTCATTTTTCAAAATGTAGTTTCTTGTTGACTTCTAATAATTTTTTTGTCGTGTATATTTTCAGAAAATTAAATTTTTCTCGGCGGAAGTTTTATTAAGGAATGTGATTTTGTGTGTCTAAAATGAATTATTATATTCAGTTCTAAAATAAGGCATACATTTTTTTCCCTTTCTTTATGAAATTTTTCTAATTTTTTAGAATTTAAAAAGCGTATTGTTTTTTTATTGAACGGAGAAAAGAATTTATATGGCATTGATTTCATTCTATTATTTTATTTATTTTAAAATAAATTTACATATAGGATTGCAGCAAACTGTTTATTTCTATACTTAAAATATTACTTCAATGTTTTAAGAACTGCTGTAATTGAATAAAAAAATTTATTTAGTGTAAAAGAATAATATTTAAATATTTGACTATAAAATTTAATGTATCTAATAAAAATATATAAATAAGTATAATTTGTGCTGAGTAGAGCATTTTATAGTACTATTACAAATATTTTAAAATAATATAAATGTCATATAATTATCATTTTTGGTATAGACTTACAAATTTTTTATTTAGTTTTGCTGGACTTCTAAGGTATACTCCTCAATTTTTAAATGATTATTTTAGTGTAATCTTTTTTTTTTCAGAAGCTAAATTTTAAATTGAAAACTATACTCTATGTTAGTTTATGTGTCGAAATTCTTTATACCTCATACTTCTTCAACTTTCTTAGTATCATTTTATTTCATTAAAATAAATTTTAAATGCATGTTTCTTTTTTTTAAAGAGCAATAAAAATTGTATTAATATTTATTAAAAAAATAGTTTAGATTTCCTGCGTCATGCTTAATGAAGCGTATTTACTGAATGCTATTAATCTGTGCTTAGGTCCGTATGAATAATGATGGGAAAATATGTTTATTCAAAGATTTTACCTGAATCACACACAACTGCATTTCATTGTCAATCTAAAATAGTCATTGATTTAATCATGCATTGAGTCGAAATCACTTTAAGCTCTTACATAGGATCAAAGTGATTTCTTATCAATCAGTAAAGAGAGTTTAATATTCCACCCTCTGATGAGCAATTATTATAGGATTTGTATTTAATAGATTAATTGAAAATGAATTATTTTAAATCGTCTTTAAGAATTTTGCTTTTTTATTTTGATTATTGATTTCAAAATTACTATTAATCTATTAATGTTACTTTTTTGTACTTTCAAAGCTATCGTTTTTCTTGCTGAGATATTCATTTCATGTTATAAGTGGAGTAGCAACTTTTCTGTTGCTACTGTTCATTATATGAGTATCATTTTATTAAACTTTGCAATATTGATCTCTTAGTGTTTACATTATTCCGTTATTTTCGTTTTTTGATGAATGATTTGTTCATTTACAGTTTTATGGACTTTTAATAATGTATTTGTATGTAAATAATGTAGTTATTACTTTTTTTAAAAAATTTTTATTAACCTTTTCAATATCAATCTTTCTACAGATAAATAATCAAATTTTTTATATCCATTATTTTCTTCATATTTCTTTTTTCTAATTTTTTCCTCATTTATTTCTAAAGCCGTATTTGTAATTGCCTCGATTGATTCTTAACTTATAATTGTTTAATACACCGGAAATTTGATTTTAAAGTCTTCTGTGTTATTGCACCTTAATTTTTAGCATTTTTAAATATCGAAGAAGTGTCATTTGAAATATTAGCATGAATTGTTTCAATATCAAAATTCATTGCTATAATTATTATTCTCTAACGAAATTTCAATATCTGAAAGAAGAGAATTCTAGTGAGAACTATTTAAGAAGTTGAAAAATCTTTAATTAATTTTATACATATTTTATCTTTCTTATATATACCTACATATATTTTGAATGTTTTTTAAAGGGAAATCTGAATTATATTTAAAAATGATGTGATACTTGCTCGAATGAAAATTTTTAAGTATTGCTGGAAAACATCCTAGTGTCCTTCAGAAATGTTTTGAGGAATTAAATTATTTTATCATTTTAAATTTCAATAAAGCACAAAATTTCTTAAATCATTTACTCCTTATAGCATTAAGTTTTGGAATGGATCCAAAACCTCCAAATTCTTCTTTTCGAGTGCCTAATTTTAAATTTTTCTTTTTGAGTGCAGAAGTTTCAAGCAATAAATTTACCACTAATTTAATAATTTCGTTATCAAGTTCCTCCAGTTTATATAACTATTACAATCGTAATTTTTGTGAAATATTTGGTTAACTTTTTTACCTAATTAGTTTTGTTCAATACAGTTTATTTAAATATTGTATATGTGAAAAAATTTGATATAATTATAAAATTTTTTTTTATATTTATTAAATTTATTTTTGCAATTAAAATGAACTATTATTATCATCATAACTTTTAATTTTATTTATATATTTTTTTTATAAAGTTCAAAATAATTTTCTCAGAGATTTGTTTTAGTGTTGTATATATATATATATATATATATATATATATATATATAT